>JBCJKH010025978.1:5045-28529 GCA_039877255.1 Loriculus beryllinus
CTGCTTATTTTGCTGTCCCCCGTGACCATCAGTGGCTCACAGGGGCCATGGTGAAAGACAGGTCCTTGTCACATCATCATCATCACTATGTACAGCTGGCAGTTCTGCCAAGGAAGTCAGAATGCACTTAGCTCAGATGCTGAATTTCCTTTCACCTCTCCAAAATACAGTGTTTCCAGCTCAGGGTTAAGCTTGTTCACAGTTCATGGGGAAAGGGATTGCTGTTGCTTGCACTGTGTGCATGGCTTATGAACAAAGGATTCTGCTTTCAGGGGCTCTTGCAGCTCTTGAAACAGTCACTCCCTAAACGGAAATTTCCTGAAACTCGACCCTCAGCTGTGAACCTCTTGAAAACTGGGAGATGAACAATCTGGATTTAAATCCCTCAAACTAAGGATCATGCTGCTTTGGTTTTAATTTATCCACACCTCGATTCAGAAGAAACACAGATCTGATTCTAGCATGGCCAAAAAATGATCTTAATAAATCTCATTGCAAGCTGACAGGACCATCCATGAGGGAATAAACTACTCCTGTAAGATTTCTGCCATCTTCTACTCAAAGGTTGCAAGATTGAAGGCAAGATTCCAGCAGTCAATAACCTCAGCCTCAGCCACATCAGCCTCAACATGCAGACCCAAAGCTAAATACCACTTCTTCAGGAGCTCTGCAGTCCCACAGCACAGGGAGCTGGACACTCCTGCAATTAACAAAGCCACAAGCACTTTGTTAAAAATTGTGGTATCTTCCCCCTTGCTTGAACGTTGTAGTAATAATGTTAACATATACTTTAATACTATGTACTCTTCCAGACATTCCATAAACACCTAATACTGCTCAAAAGACCTTTATTAAAGTTTAAATATAGCTGCCATTCTCTGCTACTTTCCAACAGGCAAAGAGACTCTCTCCAGAAGTGGTTTGGATTTTCCAGACAGTCGGGGTCTACAGTGGTCAGACCAGAAACTGAACTCTGGGAGCTCTGCAGCAGTCTCTCCAGTTGTCATGAACCAGCTTTGATGGGATCAAAAGGAAGCTGCATCAGATGGGACTCATGGGAAGTTACATCAGACCTTCATTTGCCCAAAGAAGGTCAGCAAGTCAGAGTGTTCAGAAACAGCATGCAAAACATGGCACACATTGCAGGGTGTGGATGGAGAGGAAGGATCTTTCATAAGAAAGAAAAATAATTGACATGGCATATTTCATCTGACTGCAATTTTTCCCTATTTCCTGGAGAAACCAAAGCACGAAGAGAGATAACAATTTGCACACATTCATGCCTAGTGAGTGTATCAGAACACGCATCTCCTGGTTTGCAGGACACATCCTCTCCCTCTCCTAACACGCTGTTTCTCCATGGCTGGAAATGAGTGCACTGGAGACTCTATACCCCTAAATCTCCTGCATTATGTGTTACCATGTTTATGTTTGCTGCTCTGTAGCTTGAAAATGGAAAGGCTTCTAACTGCTGGTCTTTTTATTCACAATTCTGTTTGTTTCCAACTTGCTGTGAATGTATTTACAGCCTGGAGTTTACTCACTGGTCAGAAAGACAAAGGAGATTGCGCTGTGAAAGCAGCAGGCTTCCAGGCTAACTTCAAGAGGTGGATCCTCTCTTCTGGCACACCCAGCACCTGTGGAGGGATGCTGATCTCTTAGGGCAAGGGCTACAATCTGTAAGGAAATGGCCTCATTACACATTTGAAAGCACTAAGTCTAACCTTTATTTCAACTTCCTTGCAGAAACTCAGCACAAAGAAGTGCAAAGTCCTGCACCTGGGCTGGGGCAACCCCCGGTATCAGTATAGACTGAGGGCTGAAGGGCTTGAGAGCAGCCCTGTGGAGAAGGAGTTGGTGGTACTGGTGGTGAAAAGCTGGCAGTGTGCACTCACAGCCCAGAAAGCCAACCATATCCTGGGCTGTGGCAAAAGCATGCTCAGCATGCTAAGGGAAGTGATGCTGCTCACTACTCCGTTTTGGTGAGACACCCCCTGCAGTACTGCGTCCAGCTCTGGAGTCCTCAGCACAAGGACATGGACTTGTTGGAGCAGGTCCAGAGAAGGGCCACAGAAATGATCAGAGGGCTGGAGCACCTCTGCTATGAAGACAGTACAGTCCCCTGACTGCACAAGTGCCGGGAGTGAATTCTGGAGGCAAATGCTCCCTCAGGGTGGGAGAGAAGAGCAGGAGCCATGAATCACGCTGCTGCCTTCGGCTACAGATCAACATTCTCTGGCTTCTCTGAGACCTCCCTACTGAAACTGCCAAGAAATGGGCTTATTGCAGTTCTGCATGTGGATAACAAAAAGAACATCACTCAAGAAGTGCCTTCTATTGGTCTCCTGAAAACTAGTGCTCACTAGCTCTGTTCTCATCAGTTACTATAGCACAGTAAGCTGATTTTTTCAGCCAAGAGGCTTGATGGAGGTTCATCAGGGTGAAGATTCCTGCTGTTATTTAATAACCTCTCCAGAGTTTAAAGGTCATCTTCCTTTCCCATTTCAGTAGCTTTAAAAATCTCTACAATGTATAGAAGCTTGACTTCTCATAGCAGTAGGAAAGCCCAGCTCAGGTTAAGAGAGATGAATGCCCCAGAAATTTCAAATGAGAGATGAATGCCCCAGAAATTCTATTCTGCTGCTGAAAGGCACACTGACCTTGAGGCTTGCAATAATGTCCAGAATTAGCTTGTCAGCAGCCCAGAGATCCAATCTCAGTTTTCATGGAACTGTTCCCAGAGCAGGTAGATAATGCCCAATCTTCAAAGTAACTATGTCTCAAGTTTATCAAACAAGCAGGAAAAAAATGACACACCAAAGGGCCTATTCACTAAACAGTGGCTTACATGAATCAGCCAAGCATGTGAAGATCTATTTCTCTTGCTTGGGTGACAGAAATGTTGTACTACAAAGGGCAAGAATACAGCTTGCGAGTAGATTAGGTGGGTTCAGCATGGACAGAATGAATTATTTCATCCCAATCACAAATCTACTTTGACCATCAGAGTTTAGGACTTGATTCAAGTCTTAAGTTCACGTTTCACTGGCAGAGACCAAGAAAACTAGAAAACAAAAAGAGAAAAAAACTAATGAAAAGTGTACAGAGACTCAGCAGCTCAAGAAAAGCAAATTCCCTTAAGCCAGTGTAACACAGGCTGGACATTTCTAATCCATGAATGAAAAACTAGATACTTCAGGATTTATTTAAACAAAATTCAAACCCCTTGAAGAAACAAAAAACTACAGCATAAGCTTGACCTACATGAAATAGTCATAAGGCCATGTAGTTTGGTGGGTCTGTAAAAACAACACAAAACCCCTCTGCACTGTAGTGCAAAGAATACTTTGTCTACACTTCAGCTAAAGTGTATTGGATGCATTTGCAGAACAGAATGAATAACAGCCATCATCTCAAGCAGGGGTGGCTAAGCTATGCTTAGCATAAAAATAGCATCAGTATTCCTGAAACAAGCAATGAGGACAAACCCTGACTTCTGCCAAAGCTTTTTCTGCCCGCAAAGGAACAGATCTTCCAAATGTGTGTGTTATTCTATGCAGATTGTTGATGCTTTGTCCACACACAAGATTCTTTTACTGCTAATTTTGTAGCAAAAGCTTCTGTACTTCTCTTCCAAGAAAGATGAGTTTATGCCTCAATTCTCATACTGTAGATCACCACAAGGGCTTGAGACACTAGACACAGTTTTCAAGTAACTTACTGCTGCTAAAGTCATCATGATGAATACTGTAATCCTCAAATAACTTTGTTCATCTCAAAGCATCAATCAAGATAGATTTCAGCCCTTGGTCCCACTCCTGGACTTATCAGTCTTCCAACCTTGGAGACTCGAGTCTCTTCTCTGCCTCCTCTTAGCTGTTCAGTGTGCACAGGGGCTCGAAGAAGATCAGCCTTTTCCCATGGCTGAGGCAGCAGTAGCAGCTCTTCGCAAGCAGACAGAGATGCTGCAAAGCAATCCCCCTTCAGTTCACTAAGGATGCATGGCTGAATTCACAACACAAGCACACAGGGCCAAAAAAAAAAGGCCAGACACTCCCCTTCTTCCCAAGATCATAAAGAGAAGAGGACACCAGCCTGTAATACAGGAGCTGAGTGACAGAGGAACGTAGAAGAGATCTGACAGGAGACAGCACAGGAAGAAAATGAAGAGCTTAATGAATGTTAGCCACTTTTTCAAAACACAGTTTTGTCCACAGTCTCCAAGGACTCAAACATTTTTTTCCCCTAAATCTTAACAGATCTTATTTTTTTTTTAATGAAATAAACTAAGGAAATGCATATTTTCATTTAGACTAAACTCTCAAAGATGACAATTCAATGGAAGTACGACAGAGAGGAAACAAATGACCCTGCAGTTACATTAACATCAGATTATCCAGGGAGAAGAAACCAAACCAATTTTCTTTACAATCCAACAGTTAGAAAACTGATTTGCTTCTAGACTTGGGTCGTGCTATTTCCTGCTATTCCCATTTGGCATCATTAGAAATACTGTTACTGAGAGAAATAGAAAAATCACAGAATACAATCCACATCGGCAAATACTAATACAAAAAAAAACAAAACACAAAACCAACCCAGAAAAATGGATTGGGTAAAAACTACAGCCTCAATGCATTTGTTTCTATCCATAATCATGATTACTATTATGGCAACACCCTGTATTGAGGATATAAAAACAAAATCCTCTCCCAAGAAATGACTCATTGTCTTCATTCTCAACTATCTGTGAGATTCCTTGGAAAGAATTTGAGATCCTCAGTGCACAACTCTATTTCATCCCAAAGAGCTGTCAGACTTCACAAAGCTTCAGGGGAATGCTTCATCACCATCCCACAACTGCCAGTGCACCTCATGACAGCCACTGCAGCTTCATAGCAGAGGAAACACCTCTCAAGTGCCTGGTCAGGTTCCCAAGAGCATCTTCACTGAGAATGACACAGCCAGAAAACTCAGGGTATTTAAAGACAAGTCAAACCATGGTTATGAGCCAGCAGCCACTGCACTCTATTGGAGATCTCTGCCTTAACTTTCTTTTTGTCACTGCTCACCTCTTTGCACACTTTTCTAGGATTATCTAGAAGTACAGGATACAGGGCTATGTGCTGCCTTGCTCCATCACTCACTCTTTTTTCTTCTTTTACGTAACTTCAGTTACATGAATCGGAGCTTTCTTCTTATGCACATTTTACAAGAAAGAGTAGTTAAGAAAACACTATAGCACCACCTTTTAACTCAATTAACTGCCCATAAAACAGGAAACCCAGGAATCATTCCTCTTATGCTGAAGATTTACTCTTTACAGCAGAGAAAGCCTGCTAGCTGCCCAGTTCAGTGTTCATGGACCATCTTAGTTCCAATCTACCACTGAGCCTTCATGTAAGAACCAGAGAGAAATACAGAAATGCAGTTGAACCTGCTTAAAGCAATTCTGGGCTCTTGAAAGGATACACAAAATGCTGCAAAATCTGCTACAAGAGTCATTCAGAATAGTGCCTATGTTTCAAATGCAGTTCCTGGGATATATCCCTGGAAATCAAACAGTTTTTCTTAGACTTGGCAGGTCTCCTGATGTTTGCTTTGCACAGCCCCAGGGTTCAAACCATGGCTCTAATCGTGCCCAAATGGCCTCCATCACTCGACATTTTCTTCATTCAGTGCATGGCACCTACTACCCAACTGCAGAATTCAAACCAAACCCAGCATTTTTTAAAAAAGAAAGTTTTTGGCTCTCAATTTGGGCATTAAGTGAAATGCTCAGGAGCCAAATGGATCACGCTGCATATGCACAGAGTGAATAGCTGAAAGGCTTTCTAGCCTGAAAGCATTCAGATGAGGTGGGTAGTTGAAAGGAATGTGCAGTAGCTATTGAACCTGCCCTGGATCCAGCCAGGGTGTAAGTGCAAGCTTTGGCAGAGATCTGAAACGAGGCAGTGTGGGGGGAAGACAGCACATGTGAGAGTATTCCTCTGTAAAGGGGTTTTGGGGTTTTCTTGTTGATGGCTTGACTTTGCAAATGAAGTTTTGGGAAGGGCTTTACCCACACAACACAGAAAGAGCACAAACTCTTTTTGCGAGCAGGATTATGCCTGCAAGTATCATAGGAGGAAGGAGAAGACATTAAGGCACTGAGCAGGAAAGTGGATTGGGGGAAGAAAATCGAATTTAGGAGAAAAAGAGAGAGATAAATGAGTAGACAGTGGAGTTGAGGGAAGAAAAAGTGACAGAAGGATGGACAAACATTGCACAATTACTATCGGGACTTTCTGTACCCTCTTTCCACACGAAGTTGAAGGGTGTAAGTGTCTCTTTAAACAGCAACTTCTGTGGAGATCATGGCTGGAATCAGTGTGTAAGAACACCATGGCCATTGTGGGGTTTTTGTATCTTTTCGCATCCTTACTTCTGGGCAAGGGCATTTGTGTGGTCTTTGAATTTAAACTCAGGAAAACAAGTAAGTATATAACACACATGACACTCATCCATGTGATTTAGCAGAGAAATACTTTTCCTATTTTTCCTTATTTTAGGAAGCATTTTAGATGCTGACACAAAACAAAAGGCAAATTAATAATAGACCTTCTGAATCTGCCCTAGAAATATCAGATGTCACTGACTACCCAGCTGAAATTTACTTTCCAGGTAGGCTCTTATCTGCCAAACTGACAGTTCCAGCACCCAGAGGACCCCTTACTGGCTTGAGAAAATAATTAGTCTATGGCTTCATTTCAAGGTAGAAGTTGAGTTAGTTCCTTTCAAAATACCATCTTCAATGTGGAAACATACTTAGGAGGATAGAAATTCAAGGCAAAATGGATTCTCCAAAACTACCCAAGAATAGATGACACCTAATACTCATTCGCTCAAGAAAGGTGCCATCTGGCTTCCAGGCTCCAGAGCAAACACACAGCTGAAAACACGAGCACAGCAAATCACGTGCTCCACAAACAGCATTCCCACATCCCTGTGATTTCAGTATCCAGAACATCTACTGCTTAAAACTACCTTATGCACTTGGTTCTTTGAAAGTGGACAAGAATTAACATTTTAGCTGACACTGACTTCAGTGACTTTCCACCAGACAGGTATCTGTTTTCCCAGGTTTGATGTAAGTTCTGAGTACCCTGAATTAAGGGTGTTCATGTTTTGCTTGCTCTTGAAATTCTCAAGAACAAAACCCAAAAAGCAAGCAAGCAACCACCCAACCAACAAATCAATGAGAAAACATCAGAGGCAGTCATGCTTTTATCCATGCTTGAACTTTTTTACTTGAATACATAGACCAAATTCTGCAAAACATCTTTATGGCAATCTCTTCAAATTACAGAACCCTCTGTCAGCTGCAGCAGTTGAAAGGACAACTGAGAATAAAGCTGCTTCAAGGCCAGCCAAGTTGATATTTCATGTAATCTTTCACAGTGATGAGATCATATTCTACTACCAAGCTAATACTATAATCAAGATAAGTCCCTGTTTTAGAGGGGCCATGACTGACACATTCTTTCCTTTAGCCTTAAAGGCACAATTCTGCTTCTACAGCAACCAAGTGCCCAGTGGGTTTTTGACCATTTCTTCAGAGTTTAGAAAAAGAAACATTCATTTTGCTGTTACATATAAAAAGAGAAGAAAGACCTCATTTAATGAATGAAATAGCCTTGAAATCCCAGGTCAGATTTAGCTTGTGTAAATGTAGCTAATTTCCACAGCACCCCTCACTTCACCTAACCCTGCACACATTGCTGCCTCAAAGTACAGAAAAAAGCTTTTTAAGCTACCTTACTGCCCTGGGATAAGGCTCTTCTCAGGCAGCCTCCAAAGAATCCTGCAGAAATTTGCCCCTTGTTTGCAAGTGCTCTGGACAGGTTCACACAAGCATATTTAGTTGTCAATCTGCAAAAAGGCAAATGTGTTTGTAATTAACACAGTCCTTAGTTTACTGTATATAAATCACAAAAAAGGAAAGATACTGTTAAATGAAGACAGCTATCAAAGGAATTACTTTGCTTCCAATTAGGTTCATAAGCAAAAAGCTTTTTCAATGACTGGTTTCAGCTGGATCTAACTAGATGCTCTCATTTGTTTTGCAGGGGTCCAAAGATTAGCCCTTCATTAGGGCAAAGTTAAGCAAAATGGCTAATTTAAAACTCATTCCCTTACTCCACAGATTTCTGTCTTCCTTTTAACTGAGATGATTTGCTGGTAGGTCATTTATCTTCTCTGACAGATGCTGCCGTTTAGCTTCTGATCACTTTGCAAAGCGTGCACACACTCAAACCCAAAAGATTGCAAGGAAATTTTATGACATGGAAACAAGAAAAATTGGCAGTTTCATGATGGTGTTGATTTTTCTAAGACATTATCCTCTGGACACTCACGTTGGCAGACTTGACACAAAACAAACTTTCCTTTAAGAAAGTATGAAATAAAAACATTGCTAGAAGTACCATTTTTCAGGCCAAGTTCAAAACACTAACTCACCATTAGAGGCCCTTAATATAATCTTTCCTTACTTGAGAGAGCATTTCTTGTGCAAACTGTTTCAGAAGGCTTCAAAAAGGAAGAAAGCAACTACTTCCACTATCATATATGAAGGAAGAGAAAAAGCTACCCTGTCCTAATTAAATTTTACTAGAAGAATTACTTCCACCCTCTCAGACTTGCCCCATCTCATTGCAGTTTCTGATTCACTTCCTGGCTCATATGGTTAAAGCTGAGGTGCTTTGGTAAAGAGGCAGTAGCAATACACAAGGAGTTACTTATAAGATCTTCCTTCAGGATGTAAAGTTCTTGGGCATAATTCTAGGTAAACTATGCTGTTACTCATTGCATTAATGAACACAGCCAGTTGTATTCATTTATTCCCACCACACAATATGGTCCTTAACAGCATAGGATCACACATTACCTCTCTATTCTGACCTCTGATACTGAGAGGGTCTCCCTTCCCCAAAGGAAAGCTGAGTAGGAACACGCCAATGTTGTTTTGCAACCCTGTGCTATTTGATTAAATCCCCATTTGTTGTGTTTTTTTGACACCCCTTTTCTCAAGGCTGTATCTATCACACAGCTGTTCCACATTGAGTTGGGGAATTCATTTGGAGACTCAGAAAAGCAATAGCTTGGCAATTCCAGCCCTGCAAAGGCAAGGCTGAAATGCCTTTATGCAGCACCTGCTGAGGGGACCTTTTACTGCTTTCATAATATGGAACAGGAGTTTGGCCCCAAGGGGAGGATCTCACTATACACATGCAAAACCCCAGGTTCTGCCTCATTATAGTTATTGGCCTACCAATTAACCAGCTTCCTGTGAGAGCTGGGAGGAAGGCATTTTGTTCATTGAGATATTCAGGCTCTACAGTTCATGAAGCTTTTTACTTTAAGGATTGTGTATGTCCCTAATTGGCATTTGTCACCAGCCATTCAAAACACTTTTCCTAGCCCTGACATTACACAAAGCATCACACCCCACCTTTTACAGATGGGTAAACTGAGGCACAGGACTTCCTACCACAGTAATGTAGAGTGTCCATAACCCAGCCCAGGTCTCAAGACTTCAGGCACTGTGTGCAATCTGCCTTCACACAGCTTCTCTGACTGCTCAGGTATCAGATAACTATTTGTACACAGTTTTAGTAAGGAGTGTCAGAAATACTCGTTCCTGGAAACGTTCTGTGTTTGAGAACATATCTGAGATGCCCAGTCCCCTTTCAGTTTAATCTAGGTCACTTAAAATGTCTTTCTGGTACACCAGCCACAGTCATCCAGTGGCAATACTATCTGCAACAACAAGATATTCCATTTGTAATGACTGTAAGAGTGGAAAAAACCACTAAGAAGTGTAAAAATGCCTGAAATAAAAGTTCTCCTCTCAATAGGCTATGTAATGCTTACAGACTATTTAACATAAGCAGCACCTATGATGTAGCACATACCTACAAAGTGTTAAACTGTGCTACTGTAGTAAAACTGTCAGCTTTGATTATTTAAAAGGTGTCTACCTGCAGGCTTTGCTTTCATTCACTGTTGTTATTAGCACATCCCACATGTCTGATCAGACTGGCCAGTGCTCCACTCTGTTCATATTACACTGGGCCCCCGCTCCTGATTTATCAGCCACGGAGACAAAAGTTTGGCTTACACTTTCTGAACAACAAAGATCTGTCCTTGATGGCATCCCTCTGCAGTCAAATAAAATCCATGTACACATTTCTCAACAAAGCCACACTAATGCCATAAACATACATCAGTGTTGCAGCCAAGACAATGACTGCTCGTTGTGATAAAAGATGGATATCATGCGAGCGCTGCAGTTGATTTTAACATATAATAGAGTTGACATTGCATGAGCTGTAGTTTCCAAGCTCACTTGTTCTTTCCTGCCCACCACTTCAAGTTTTTTTCAGCTCTGTCTGCAGGCCCCGTCTCATTCTCCACACCTGCAACTCCCATTTGAACCCCAGTCTAGCCCATATTCATTCCATGCATCACTGAAACCAGGAATACTATCTAGTCAATCTCTACACCAGAGTTAAACAATTTATACTGCCTCCACAGCATGACAGAAAGAAGGCTTATGCAATCTTTGGGCTTCTATTAAACATTAACATGCATGAAGCAATATGGGCTGGATTCTGAGAGTATTATCCCTGATGACAGTGAGTAAAATACTGTCTTTAATGGAATCAGTCCAGAATGTGTCTTTTCACAATCATTATAACGACTTTAAAATTAAAGGGAGGCTTTGCCTGATTCAGAGGCTTTCAGCAAAAGGCTTTTTAAACCAAAACATGCTTTAAAATAAATAGGGTCTTTGATGTGAACCTATAGCTGAGATTTGTATTGCTCACCAGATGAATGAGACTAGCCAAAATTTTTAATACCATTTTGCATGCCTCAGAGAGACAGAAAGATAATGATTTCATTTTCTATGAATGGGCCATTACTAACTGTGAAGTTGCTTGCTGTTATCTACAGCAAAGCTCTTTGTGGTCTAGCTGTATTTGTTCTGCATAATGAACAGAATGCCAGTGGTTTCCATCTACATACAGCTCTTCACTCAGGGCACTTTACAGATACGGCTGACTACCTTTACTAGCTAAAAATGGCGTTACCAGAGGCAAAGAAGATTTAGTGGTCAAAAACCAAGTCTGTGGCAAAGTCAAGAATAGAACTTGGAGCTTCTAAACTATTCCCAAAAGGCCTGATTTAACCACTACAGAGCATGATGCTAGCAGGGTGCAACCACAGGTTGAGCTCTGTGCCAAAGAGAGAAGCTGTCTATGGTGTTGTCAGCTCCATTGTAGCTGTGTGCACTGTTGAGCATGTGCACACACAATTCCTTCCCATCCCCCAAATCTTTACAGAGCTTTTCTTATATGTCACAAGAGAATAAATGCCTGAGACATTATCTGCCCATTCCAAGAGTTCAGAGAATGTGTATGACATCATAGGCATGACTCCCCTGCTAATCACATTATATGCTGTTTAACTTAACACTGCTAAGCTTTGTCTGATAACATTGTAAATACCATTTTATTGTAAATTAGATTATACAAACCTCCTCACAGTTTAGGTCAGCTCTTGTGTGAGGTCCTTGTTCCCTCTCCTCTCTACTACCCCAAATTGAATCTTTGTGGTGTCTAAGCCAAAGCATTTCTACAGAATGAAGCACAAGAAGAAAGGAAGGCTGAGCCATTATCTGCTTCTAAGTCAGCACTGCAGATTGCAGCAAGTGGACAGAAGACTCCATACATCTGTTCTTTTTCTTCCCTTGGAAGAAAATAAATAGGTTTTGTTTTTCTCTTGAAGCTGGCTGGATTTCATTACAATCTTCCTGTGAGGTAGCATATACTTGAGACCTATCATTTCCCTCTATCAAGCCTAAACTGAGTTATGCTAGTTGGTAGCCACTGAGTTCTTATCCTGAACTTAAGGTTTCTGAATTGTTTACCAAAAAAAGCTGCAGAAATGTTATTTCATTTTCATTTAAGAATTTGATTCTGTTTTCTCTGACAAAAGAACCAGATTCCAACTACATTAAACCAGCACCAGCAAGATCTCCAAAGCAATGGACTGACACACTGAGATGGACTTCCCACTTTCTCAGAAGGATATTCTAACGTTCATGTTTTGGTACATTTGTTGCAGAGGGAGATATCTGAGAAGTTTCTCATCTTTTAGAAAACCTCAGCAACGGGATTTCCCAACATTTTTAGACTACTGCACAAGATGCTCCTCATCTTTCTTCTCTAATCAAGGCCATAAATATCCCATGCATTTGAAAGCAGAGGTTTGAGAACCCAGACTTTGAGGTCTCAGCCATGCTCAGCTCTGCATTTCGGTCCTTGCTACTGTCAACACTGGCTCTTAGTGACAACCTGAATTCTGTTTCCCATCCATGGGCAAAATACTGAGGCTAGTGATGCTTCAGACAGAGCTACACCAGCCAGGACCAGAACTACCAGCTTCTAACACTAAAACAAGGCTTTGACTTTTGAAGTTGGAACCACTTCTCACTGAGGATGCAGACCTTTGCGTCTTCCCCATCTCCCATACTTAGGACAGATAAATCCTATCACAATTAACTGAGAAAGAAAACAAAAGTGAGGTTCATCCTTCCTCAGCCCAAAGATCCACACGATGCAGTTGTCTTTCACTTGTAGGATCCCTGCACAGAAAGCCTTTGCAGCGTGTTGCTCAGGACACTACATATCCTTAGGGTAACCCCATTGCAAGACATTAAGGTATTAAGGAATGCTAGCAGCTTACAAAAGGAATGCAACACAAGCCAGGTGACTATGCAGAAGCACAGCTAACACAAGTGCTAGTAAGGTACTGAAGGCAGATTCTCATGTCCTTGAGCAAACCACCTGCCTTTTGCATTCCTACATGTTCCTTCCCATCTGGAGCAAGGCAACAGCAATGCTATACAAACACAGCAAAGGATGCTGTAAAATAAACATCTTGAGATTGCACATGAAACTCGATCTACATGAACTATGATTAGTCTATGTTGTGCTTGCAAAGGATAATGCTGTAGAAACTAGATTCTGTTAACTTCTGATTCCTCATGACAGACTTAGTGAAACTCATGTTATGAAACTCAAGTAGCCATCCTGAAAAGAAACACATCTCATCCTGAAGGAGGTTAATTCAGTGGGTGTTAATCAGATGCAAGCAAGACTGCTCTCTAAAATATGTCCTCCCTATCCTTTGGCCACTTGCAGAACCCATAAAAAGAAAGCCTTTACAGTGGTTTTCATAACCAGCTAGTTCCTCTCCACAGAGATACAGTGATGAAGCAACATCACTTGTAGGGCAGCTGGTTGCTTGATCATGTAATTCTCATACAGTTAACATTTCTCTGATGAAGTTTGAAAAGTATCTGGATGCTTTTTTTGACCTCAGGAGAATAATGGTGTATTTTACTAATTGATGTATTTTACTAATTCATTAGAGAGGAAAAAACCCAAACCTAGTAAGGTGAAGATAATTTATACACAGAAAAGAATAAGCACAGAATAATTCGCAAATCAAGTTATTTACATTTTGAAACACTTGTATGTGTCTTTATAACCATACTATACTAATTCACCAGTACTATATAATGAACTGAAGTAACCATTAGCTGTTAAGTTAAAAAGCTTCAATCAGCAAAAATGCCAAAACTTTTTGCATCATTATGAAAGGGGGGTTTATTTATTTTATTTTTCCCTTTTCTGCCCCTCTGTTCTTCATTTCAGGATGTCCCATCTAATCACCCACTTATTCTAGAACCTTGAGCTCAGAATTCCTAACTGCACCCCACACGCTAATGCATTTCATGTTTGGTTCTCCAATGAGAGAACCAATGTCATTACCCTTAAGGAGAGATACAGAGAAGTTCAGCTACTGGGCCAAAAATCTTCAAGCAACTTGACCACAGGAAAATACAGACCTCTGTTGCACTGTGTAAATCTATGCCTCAGTCTGAACAGTTCACAGTACCAAGAGTTGAGTGAGGCATTTAAAAAAGCTTTCAGGTGATAAGGCAATAGCACAAAAGCCTAATGAATCTTTGTATCTATGTTTAACACAGAAACCTACAGCCTTCTTGCAAGGAGAATGAATTTAAGGCAGTAGCACAGATGAAAATAACAAAATGATATGAGGATTAACTGATAATCCCCACAGATACCACATGGGAAATTGCCAGACTATTAACTACGGTACGAAGCCTCGCTCATAACTGAGCCTCACTGCAAGAAAAATGAAAGAGAGAATAAGTGACATACATAACTGGTGGAAAGATCATAACCAAGAGACAGAGATGCTCAGTGTCAGTGATAGCAGGCTCCCCAGTGAGCTCAGAATAGGGTTTGTGATGTGACTACTGCAGTTTCATATTCCATGAATGATCTGCAAATGCTGTGGGTAGGTGGCTGATGATACAAAGCCACTCCCCAAAATGAAACCTAAAATTTATTCAGTGAGTGGATATTAAAATAGTAAATTTAACTCCAAGTTCATACCTGAAAAATAATGTATGGGGGAAAAGCCATTCTCACTGTGCTTTAAATCAGCTATTACCAATCATGAAAGAAATCTTGGAGAAGTGGATGGTTCTCTGAGATTGGCACAGTGTCAGCAGTTGGGAAAAACTATCCAGTTAGGAATTTTTAGAAGAATGAGAACAAAGCAGAAAATGGCATTACTGCTCTATATAAATCCATAATACGCCCATCTCTTCAATACTGAGCACAGTTCCAGTAATCATGGAAATACAAAGCTAAAGAAAGGGCAAGAACGATGGTGAACCAAAGCAGGACAAGAAATATTAGAAAGCCTTAGCACAGGGAGAACTCAAGCAAGCCAAAGCCTTTCAACCAGAAAACAAGGAGAATAACAATTAAGTTCTAGACAAGCTGGAAAAGGTAAACAGCAATGATTATTTTAAAGTAGTCTTAGCAGAAAAAATAGGGCACCAACTCAAACTGGCAGGCAGCAAGCGGGTTCAAAAGCAAACAAAGGAAGTTCGTTTTCACACAATACCTAATGATGTTGTGGAGCTCACTGCCACGGGATGTTATGGCAGCCAAAAATACAAGTGGGTTTCAAAAAAAAACATTAGACAATTTTATGGAAAAAGGTCCATCAAGGAATATCAAAAACAATGATACAGCTGCAGGCTCCAGCTCAGGAAGGTCTCTAAACCAGAAACCGCTGGAAGCTGGGACGGTTTACCAAAGGAAGTATCACTCTCTACTCGTCCTGTTTTCCATACACAAGTTATTAGCCATTATCAAGGGCAGGATATGGGGCCAGACAGACCTTTGCTGTGACTCTTTTTGATATTTGGCCATTACTAAGTGATGCAGATGTAAACACTTACCCCTACATGGTCACGGATAATTCTGTAGAAGGCTGCTATAGGGTGCACACTTAGAAGAGTAGCGTAAGAAATGACCACATTTTTTATTTGAGTAGGAGCAGAACTGGCATTTTTGTTTCCTTAGGTATGTTCGGAGTCTGTGATTTCCAGGGAAGAGTTATATTTTATCCTCCTTTTCATTACCTAACTACAGCAGAAGAGACAAATCCAGTAGAAAGAGCTATCTTCTAGAGTAGATAAAGCTACTCTATCTAGTACATTTCAGCTGTAAGCCACACAGTGACTGAGAGCTTCTGAGCTTAAGCAACTCTGGAGAACTACTGAAGGAACCGCCTATCAAGTTTGTTGAATATTGCCATGCCAGACAGGTGTTTTAAAACACAGATTAAACCTTCAAGTCACACTCTAGGCCTAGGATAGGATTTGAGCCATGGTAAGCCTTCAACAACAGAGTAAAATAGTGCTTTATGATCTTATTTCTTACAGACCCCAGCAACTTGAAAATGCTTTGCAACTTGAACAGCCTCCTTATCTTTTCCTTCTCCATCAGTCTAAACAGAGAAGGAAGTGACTCACTGCTAACTCAATACCCCACCACCCCTTAGCAGCTATGAGCCTATGAATCAGGTGACAAGTCTGCTCTAATAGATTACTTACTACCCTTTTCTTAACTGTTTCTCAAACCATGGTTCAGAAATATATGTCAGTGACAGGACTTCACCATTTTACTCAAACCTGTGCCAAGAAAGGTGTAATTTTTCAGGGAGAGTGAGTACCTGAAATATTCAAAGGAGAAAGAACCAAGGCAAAACTGCATTTGTGAAGATCAAAAAGCTCTGATGTTTGTTTGCAGGTGCTTGACCATAACTTGCTCCCCTAAGGGCTACAGATCTTAGTTACAGCAATTTTCTTCAAATGGGGGCTCCTGTGAGTCAGAGGTGTGCCAAAATGATTCTGCTTCCTACTTGTCAATCATATTGGGATTACTAAAAACAGCAGGTTCATGTTTGACACCAAAATAAACAATAACTGGAAAAGGTGGGTACTTCCGCTTTTGTAGATCACCTCATTTATTCAGACACCTGATCCCAAGGCCCAGGTAGGGAAGTCTGAAGGTTTTTCCTTAGACCTTTACTTTCATTCTGCCACCACTTCTAAACTTGCCACAGAAATATATACGTACTTCTATGCAATGATTGAAATCCTGTTGTCTCATTCGTGTTGCTTTCCATCAGAAATCCTTCCACAAGACAGCAGTGAGATTCCTCAGGTCAAGGACTCTGGTTTGTGACGCACATCGTAACGCAGTATCCAGCATACACAGGGTCTAGGGCCTGGCAGTGGTACTACAAAACATAATAATATTAGCAGCTTAAGTAAAAACAATCACAGATGAAAACCAATAAACCATTCTCTGCTCCCCTTAAGAAAATGTGTTTATTCACCCCCTCACAAAGGAGGTTGCCCTATTTATCTGCCGGGAAACCTCAGACATTCCTTGCATGTGCGGCACAGATGGTCGCCACACAACAAAAGGCAGAAGGGCTCCCTGCACAGTCACAGTGCACGTGTCTGGTTTCTGGATACACAGAAACTTGGTCAGTGCTACTGCTCCAGCAGAGCTGCTCTGCATCCGAAATCCCAAACAAATATAGAATGCCATCAATATCCGTTGAACAACATCTCCTAGTGGAAAAAGCAACCGCCTGGGAAAAAGGAGATGCACAGCAGTGACCTTGGTTGCGAGTCTTATTTCATTAGTGCACATAAATAGTTTTGAGATCCCGAGGTGGGAAGTGCTAAGGAAGCAGAAGTATTATTTATTAAAGCTCCTTTATCCTCAGATATTCTTCACATCTGATTTTACATTCACGGCCGTTGCTACTTCAAATATTTTTCAGCTGTCTTGATCTTTTCTTTACCAAATGGGATTGCCCCAGGCAGAGGACATGCAGTATCCAGATCTGCTCATTGCATTTATTTATCTTGCTCTTTTCTAATTAGTTTACTGCTTTGACCCCAGCCCTGCTCTCCCTTTGATTTTATAATCAGATATCAAATGTGGCTGCTCTCTATGAATAGCAATCATTTTGCAAACAAATGCCATTAATATTTTTACTACTTTGTTAAACGCACGCTTCCACAGTGTATAGGAAGGGGACTGCAAGGTCCATTTTAGCAAACAGGGTATTAATGTCGTTACTAATTCTCCTGTGAATGGAAAGGCAGAGCAGTTTGGCAGTAACCATTTCAGTTCTCAAGGCAGACAATACAAGGTATAATCAAAGAATAAACCTGGGGGAATAGAATGAAGCAAAGCAGAGCAGAAAATTAATATGGCAACATGTTATGCTCTGTGACACAAACTAAGTACAAGTTTCTGTCCTCTTTTAAGAAATCACCAAGTGCAGAACTATATTCTATGCAATACATGAAAAAAAAAAAATCACTGAACATGATAGCCTTCAGGTATTTAAACTACATGACTTTTTTTTTTCTTCATACAACACAGGATACAAATCTCTCTGCTTTTTTCTCAGCTTAGTAAAAGCATAAATAAACCAGGAAATTAAAGACAAAAAGAGAGAGAAAGATACCTAAATAGAACACGTTGTGCCAGCCTGGACAACTTCTCAATAAAACATACTGTGGACACTTCAAAAGCTGACCATAATCATGGAGTTAAGCGTGGAATGTCAGCTTGGTTGGGGGATTGCACTGCTGTTGTTATACATTACTTAAGCATGCAGGTTTGTGATTTTTACTTTATCTTGGATTTTGCTGTAATGTAATTGAACTCTGTTACCTCTTTCAGTAGCCTAAGTGTCCGTCTAAGTGCTTGTAAGGATTTGGGCTTAGGGATATTGTAATGGATCCAGTGGCTACTGAATTCAGTGCAGAAGCCTCTGTAGAGTTAGCCTTCTGATGAGGAAACTCTTTTATCCTCTCCCTTCTTAATACACCTGGGGTCAACCTTCAGACATGTTCACAAATAAGATGGCCACTATGAATCCAGAGGCAAAACCCACGCTTTCTTCAGCAAAAGCAGGCTTTACAGAAGAGCATATCTGATTGTAGTGGGATCATTTACACTGTATGAATTTCACGCGTTAAATTCACAGCCTTTACAGGATTATGTCTTTAACAGTGATTCTGGGTTTGGGGTGCCCTGTCCCTATGTCCATCCCCCCTGTCTGTTTGCACCTCCGACATTTCCACCAAGGCATGGTTTATTTCCCTTAGTTACCTCATCACACCCAAGTCTTCATATGGATACCACCGAAATCAAATCATACTCTGCAGTGGGATGCTTGAACTCCTCAGGCAGTGGTATCTCCACATAACCAGACATGATAAACAGTCAACAAACACACTTCTGTAGCTTTTACTGCCTCTGGAGCAGACTGGATTTCTATAAACCCCATGGGTTTAGGCTTCATGTGTCAAAGTCTGCTTCAAATACACCCAGTTTACAGCCACAGCGCTGACAGGAAAAACTCACCCTCATCCCCCCTTTCAAAACCAGATCCCTCACCCACTGCAGGCACATGTGTGCTGTTCAACCGTGTAACATCACCATTTCCTTTGTATCTTTGAGAGGGAGCACTGCCCGGAAAGGAGCCTGCATGCCACGGCCCTTTTAATGTGGTGGATGTGGGGAGAAGCACCTTGCTGTGGGGTGAGACCTCCTGAGGGGGAGAGATTCTGAGGGGAGAGACCTGCTGAGGGGAAACCCACCATGGGGCTGAGGGGAGAGACCTGCTGAGGGGAAACCTGCCATGGGACTGTGTCACTGAGGGGAGAGACCTGCTGAGGGGAAACCTGCCATGGGGTAGAGTTCCTGAGGGGATAAACATGCTGAGGGGAGAGACCTGCTGAGGGGAAACCTGCTATGGGGTAGAGTTGCTGAGGGGAGAGACCTGTTGAGGGGAAACTCGCCATGGGGTAGAGTTGCTGAGGGGATAAACATGCTGAGGGGAGAGACCTGCTGGGGGAAACCCATCATAGGGCTCGGTTGCTGAGGGTAGAGACCTGCTGAGGGGAAACCTGCTATGGGGTAGAGTTGCTGAGGGGATAAACATGCTGAGGGGAGAGACCTGCTGGGGGAAACCCACCATAGGGCTGAGTTGCTATGGGGAGAGACCTGCTGAGGGGAAACCTGCCATGAGGTAGAGTTGCTGAGGGGATAAACATGCTGAGGGGAGAGACCTACTGCGGGGAAACCCATCATGGGGCTGAGTTGCTGAGGGTAGAGACCTGCTGAGGGGAGAGACACACTGAGGGCAGACCTGCTGAAGGAAAATACCCGCTGAGGGAACAGACCCGTGGAAGAGGTACCTACAATGGGGTAGAGTTGCCATGGGGAGACCTGCTGAGGGGAATCCTGCTGAAGGAAGATACTTCTTGAGGGGACAGACCCACTGAGGGAATACCCTGGACCAAGTGAGGGGAGAGATCCACTGAGGGTCTGTCACTGGTGGAAGAGACCCACTGTGGGGATACGCGGCTGGGAAGTCCCCCTGAGAGCGGCACAACCGACATCTCAGCTCCGGACGCTGATGTTTCCCGGAGGAGGGCATCATGATCCAGGCACCTCCAGCAACAGAGCGGGCTGGCGTTAACCGTGGTTCACCTTCGCCCGTGGCGGGGCACCGCGATCCTTTACAGACACGAAATCCCAGCCCGACACCGCAGTTACCGGAGCCCCCGCAGCTCCACAACGAACCCAGCGCCCCGGACCGGAGCGGGGCCGTACCGCGAGCAGCAGCGCCGCCTGGCGGGCAGGGCGGCCCCGGCGGGGCTGGTTTGGAGGGGGGGGGATCCGGTCCCTCCGCTCCCGTCCCACCCCCCCCCCCCGGCCGTCTCCGTCTGTCTGCAGCGCGGCCGGCAGCTGCCGTTACAGATACGGTGTCGGCGGGCCGGGAAGAGCGCGGAAACACCTGTTTCCAGCATGGGGAAGGTGGGGAGGGAGCCCGAGGGCCGCCCCGCCGCCTGTAAACCCGGCGCAGAGCCCGCGGGACCGCTTTCCAGACAGACCGCTCGCGGCTTTACACGTTCCTCTAAACACGCGTCCTCACGTGTTGGTTTTTCCACCGTGCCCGTTTGACGTTCTTGGGGGGGGGACACACACACACAACAGGGGTAGACCCAGCACCGGGCTCCGGGGGTCTCCCCCGAGGGGAGATGCGGGAGAGGCCCGGGGGGCTGCCGGCGGTGCGGGGGCTCCATGATTTCATCGGCGGCTTCGCGGGGATCTGCCAAGAGCTGTTCTGCCTCACTGCGATGTGTAGCTTTTTCCTGCCGTTTTTTTAATAATAAAAGAGGGAGTGATGCCGGGTGGGATTTTTAATCTTTCGAAAAAAAAAAAAAAAGGAAAAAAAAAAGAAAAAAAAAAAAAGGAAAAAAAAGAAAAAAAAAAAAAAAAGGAAAATGGATCTGAGAAGAAGGAAAAAAAAAACCAACCCGGCAATAGCCGAAGGGGATGCCAGTGAGGTGTGGCTTGCATTTAAATATCCAATATGTCAATGTAAGGGGAGTGTGTACGTATATAAAGTGCAGTTTGCATCCGCCGCGGGACACATCCAGCTATGGGAGGCGCGGGGCCGGGCCGGGGCCGGCAGCGCGGGGCCGGGCGGCCGCAGCCCGCGCTCTGAGCGGCCTCTCCGCTCAGCCCCCCACCCCGCGCCCGAGGCCCCATGGCCGAGGTTGGCGGCTTCCTGGGCGCTCTGGACCCCGACCTGCACGGCTTCCCCCCCGCGCTGGGCGCCGCGCTGCCCCTCGCAGACTCCCCCGGCTTCCTCAACGAGCGCCTGGGGCAGATCGAGGGCCGGCTGCAGCGGGGCTCCCCCACCGACTTCGCTCACCTCAAGGGCATCCTGCGGCGGAGGCAGCTCTACTGCCGCACCGGCTTCCACCTGGAGATCTTCCCCAACGGCACGGTGCAGGGCACCCGGCAGGACCACAGCCGCTTCGGTAAGGAAAGGGAAGGGAACGGAGCGGGGGTGCCCGGCCGGGCCGGGAGCAGGTGCCCCGCGAACACAGCTAATTACCCCGCTAATATAAATCATCCCGGGACAGATATAATTAGACTCCTAAACAAATGCGCTCACTCCCCGGCAATGCGGGAGTTTTTATTTCCAATTTCCTACTCTCCCGGCGCTCAGCCCTTCTGCAGGTGCACAAAACCGTGCCTTAGCAGGGGGAAACGGGAAAGAAAAGTTTGGGGGGGGGGGGGGGAGGATCAGCTCTAGCTGTGTCTCTGAAGTTAGTGGTGAGGGAGGCAAAGGAAAGGGGACAGCACGCTGGAAAACGAAATTCCTAGCTTTTTAAAATGATTATGATGATTTTCCTCCTTTTTTGTTTCTTTTTTTTTTTGTTGGTCCCTGCAAATAGTTGTGAGCTGATTTCTTCTACTTGCAATGAGTTTCATTAGAAGAGCGTCTCCCCAGAGTGGGCAGGGAGCAGTTGGCTGGATGGGTGTCAGAAGCTTGGTTCAGGGAGGTCGTTGGAAAGGGAATGGGGAAGCTGGAGGGGGAAAATCGCCCAGGGGACCCTTGAGAGAAAGGAGAAGATGGAACAATAGGCAGAGCGCCCTGGATTTACCTTGCTGCCTGGGGTACAGCTGGAAGACGGCAGCACCCGTATCAGTGTCACACGAGAGCTGGGATCTTAATGAGACTGTATGTAAGCCTCAAAAAATGCACCCCAAGCCACAGGCGAAGGAGTACAGTGAGTTTGAGCACAGCTAAGAAGAATTCCCGCTACTTCAGCATCTAGTGCAGGTGTCTGTGTAAGCTATCAGCGAGTCCCATGCCAGTGACCTCAGCTCTGTTGTCAGCAGGTTGCAAGAAGTGCTCGCAAGAGTTTTTATGGCTTTCAGGTGATTTAACTCCTCGGTGGAAGGAATTTGGAGGGGTTTGGGGTTGTTTTTTTTTTTGCCTTTACTTGTTTGCAACCAGTCTTTTCCGATACTCCAGGAACGCTGCTGCTGGTGGTGGTGTAAGGCAGGGTTTGGAACAATTGGAGAAGCTTATCTCCATAGGGCGCTTTCCATAAACACCAGGTGTGTGCATGGCATGTCCCTGCCTAAATCAACAAGAAAGTCATAACCCGCGGGTCAGAGGCAGGTACTCATAGGCTCATGGGGCACACGTTCTGTAATTACCTCCCCAAAGACACACACGTTTAACCTTTCCTGCTACAATCCGTGATGAGTCTCCGTGTTAAAAGAAACTGAAAGCAAACCCATTGCATCTGCTTGGGCTTAGTTCAATCTGCCACGTAGGATTTCTATCAGCTCTTTTTAAGTGTTATATTAAGCAAGCAGGCAGTTTTAAGTGGGAGCATTTATCTCAGTTCCATTTTTTTATAAAGATTGGGTCAAATAAGTGTGTTTTCAAGCAAACTTCGGAAAAACACACTGAACAGGCTAAAACCTTTCATGAATTTTGCATGCTTCGGCTTAAGTCACACAGTGCATCCAATAAATCGAACCACTGGCATTCCCTAAGTGCTTTAGCAGTCAGCATCCAGCTCCGTAAACTAGACCAGACTTCAGATATTATAGTTTTCTGCTTCAGGGTTTTCCCAGAGGCAGTGTAAAATAAATAGTTATTTGTTGTAATTGCAAGACAAAACCTCAAGGGATTAGACTGGAATCCTCGTGTTCAGATCAAGTTGGACTGAACCTCCCTTCAGCAGAGACTCAAAGCAATAACGTATTGGCACAGAGCATTCACCATCTGCATTCAGTAGCCATGAATATTTAAATTCCAATGTTACTGGTATGGTTCATATTAGGATGTCATGTATCGATGCATTCCTAAGTTTTGCATGCATCGATCAGAAGGCAGTAACTTGGTACAGGAAGAGGCAGCCTGAGTGATTCTGGGGAACTACACAACTGCAGTGAGGGATACAGACTTGATGAGAGGGATACAGAGCTAGACAAGGGCTTAAGGGCAGCAGTTTAAAGCTGCCTTAAATCTAGGAGCATCTGGGGAAATACTTCAATCCAGTATGGTGGTGTGGTGGATCAAGCCCCTGTGGCTGGAAGGTGCTCCCTGATATCATTAACGTGCTCCATGGATGGC
>JBCJKH010025981.1:0-27722 GCA_039877255.1 Loriculus beryllinus
AGACCGCCGTGCTGCGCTTGGATCAGCGCCTTCCCATCGCTCTCGAGTAATACCAAGACTACTATTAATAGGAGGACAAAGTGTTACCTGAAACACTGCCCTACTTACCCCACACCCCGAGGCACCCCGTGGCCCCCTGGCAAGGGAGGAAACCCAGCGGAATCCCACCGCCAACCGAGGGGGTTTGCTTGCCCACGGCGGCCCGGCCAGGCTGTGATGGATAGGGTTAGACGAGAAAGACGGCTCCTCCAATACACACTCCCATGCTGGGATTGCACCGCCTGCCCATCCCCGACGGCCGCCCTCACCCCCGGGGAAACCTGCCGCGTATTTTGCGGCGGCCTCAGGGCTGGCAAACGGGCCTGAACCCCGTCGGGGTCTCGCTGAGAGGAGCCGGCGTAGCGGTCAGCTCTGCGGAAGACCGCAGCACCTCGCTGTGCCGTTTGGTCGGTACCGGCCCGCAGGCTCCGAGAGGGAGGGAGGAAAGGAGGGAGCTCCTGCACAGGCCTTCGCCTGGGTGTCCCCCGTCCCTCCCCGCGGCTGCTCACCTGCCCTCCAGCCGCAGGACTAAGCCCGCATCGGCCGCAGCCCCGCCGGCGACCCAGGCCGGGGAAGGTAAAAAGCTCTGCTGTCCGCAGGGTCGGGCATCCGCGCATCTCCGAACACCGCCCGCTAACCAGCTGCTGCTGCTGCTGCTCACGGTTTCGGAAGGCTAACGGGAAAGCTTGGAACATCACTCGGGAGAAGTTAAAGTGTGCGAAGTTAGGAAATTAACAGAACCCTCAGGCTGGTTGCACAAACCTGGAGAGGTTGGGGGGTGCAAATGAAGCAACGGGGCTTGAACCTCCTGCCTAGATCCTTCTGCGCCCTCGGTCTCGCTATTTCAGAGTAGGAGCCGGCAGCTGTCGATGCACTTACACGCCTGCTTTCCAGTGCCGTCTAAAAGAACAATTTGAATACTGTTCTACACGGACAATCATTTCACACTGGGTATTTTCAGAAATCTGGGGAAATATATATATATCTCTCCGGAATAAATTACCTACCAAAACTATTTAGACTATAAAAAGTAACCCATATCCAGAGCAAATCTATCAGGCAAAAACGCTTATGGGCATTTTTAACTGGAGACTGTAGTTACTTTTCTTGCGGTCCTGATGTTATGAGAACAGTCTTAAAACCGACTGCAATGTGCCCCTGTGATAAATAACATTGCATTTCATGACAGTTACTGTATTTACCCTGTTCTAGATTCTGGTTTACGCAAATAAATCCAGCACAAAAGAAGATTAATAAAATTATAAAGCAAGCTTTTCTTTACTAAGGGAAAAAGATAAGGCCATTTGAGAGAACTTCTTACCAATGGCCTGTATTATGCTGATAGAAATAAAAGTCTGCCCATGAGGAGAAGGATGTCGTTTCTAAGCTTGAAAAGTTAAAGAGAAATATTGGAAGCTGCAATTCCAACTCTAAATAAGGCCTGTATTTAACTCTTGCAATAGAAGCCAAAACTTCCCTCCCGCCCCCCCCACCCGACACACACACACAATTTGGTTTTGAAACCACATAAAACCAATACCCAACTTTCAGCAATCTATTACCAGTAAGTAACATGATTGATGAGGCTAATGAAATAGAGGAGGGTGTCCTGTATTTTGCATTATAAAAAATGGTAGAAGGCCAATGCACCTATTGTACATTAAGCTTTTTTGTTATTGTCACTTTATATATGTATACATATATATAAATCTCATAATTTGAATACGGTAAAATGCTTGCTTCAAAAGAAAGAGGAAAAAAAAGGCTTTTTCCTTTTGTTAATGATAAACACAGAATGGAAATCAGCACACTTTTTACTTGAGGTCAAGTTAAAAGCTGTTTTGAAAATGTACCAAAACACAATGCCATTATTATCATACCGCATTTTTGAAACGAGTGCATTTACAGACTACAGCGATCAAAACAATACATCTAAAGAATATCACAGTGCTTCACATTTTAAAAAGGCATTTCTTTCTGGTAACAATTCATAACAAAAGACAGGCATAAAGATAATATGCATGATGATCTCAATTATTTTTCTTTCCCCCAAATCATTTTCCCCATCTGTTCAGTTAACTCCACCTATTTCTTTTTAGTTAAACTTCCATTTTAAATGCATGCTTAATGCAAGCTGCTGAAGATAGTACACAGATGAAGCAGTCAACGCCAGCCAAAGTACACCAAAAGTATATTCTACCCTCCACTACTCGCATGTGAAGTCAGCAAGAAAATGTTCACATTATATTCAGAAAGCAGTATTAAACAATGCTGTCATCAGTTTAACAATATTCATATATTTAACATAATCATCTGGTATATCTCATAGCTGTATAATAGTAAATGTAATACCTATCAGAAGGGAGAAAAATACAGTACAAATAAATGTATTTTTCATCATGTTCAGATGTCTTGTAAAAGCAGCACCCACACACTGAAGGAACCACCCCTGCATCCTGATTCAAGGCTCTGAGTGTGAGTGAAGAGATTTTAGTTCAGAAGAGGCAGAAATCTTAAAATGTCCCTTTCAAAGGCAAAATCGTTAACTTTAGAGTAACGAAAATAAATTCAAGCAGTTTCATTTTAGCAGGAAGAAAGAAAAGTCTAAAAGAGAAACAGCACATGCTTGATTACGGAAAATTGGAGATGAAGGGAAGAACTTAAAAAAGCTGTAGTAAAAGTGGACTCTTTTTTAATACCATCTCATTATTATTAAAAAATGGGGAATAAAATGAAACAAATACACTTTCAAGTGCACTCCAAAGCAAATATTGTAGTGGGGAGAAAAAATAAAGTATATTAGCAAAAAATATTACTTTCTCAATCAGCCATTCAGGGTAAGACAAAACAAAGTCAATGAATCACAAAACCAGAATCTCAAATGGTTCGTTTCACTTTCGACTGCCAAAACAGTCTGCTTGCATTTCAGACCTGATACCCAAGTCGTGAAAGGCAGGGTGACAGTAGGAAATACATGAAGTCGTGAGGAACGCAGGGCTGAGGCAAAACATAGATAAATCTTGGTTTTAACGGAATGCATTGTTTTAAGAAGGACTAAGGAAATTCCAGTGCTAACAAGTAGGAAAAAGAAAGGATGTAATAGCATCCCATGCCTGTTTTCCTTTTGACAAAAAAGGACTTAATTTTTTATTTTACAAAGATACCTTTCAGTTTCAATCCTTTGTCTTACACCAATTGTTTGATACCATTCGTTTTACTTTGAAGCTCATTTTCACAACCATTTGGTGACATACTTTGGATGCAGTATCACTCAGAAGCTGACAAGATAAGTTTGGTGTCTCAGACAAAAAATGAATACAGTCTAAGATGTCAATCAGCATCAGAAGAAAACTAAAATTAGGTTGGTTTATATTTTTTGGCCAGTTTTAAGGGTTTGTGGGTTTTTTTGACATCTCAGCTGTCCTAAAATTCTTCAGTGGTGTGAAAATGAGACTCACATAAAGGAAGAGAAACTCTCCATGTGCCCAGCTGAAGCATGACACCAGGAAACCGACTGGCACTAAGGACCTAATGCAAAAACCCTTCGGTCACAGGATGCTGTTAACCACAAGTCACAAAGCCACGGGAAAACAAACCTCATTATTTCCACCAGTCATGGAAATACTTATTAATCCTGAAAAAGTCTTCCATATAAATCAGTTCATAGTGAGGTGAATAACTGATTTTTGGATGCAGTTTCCTTGAGTACACCTTGCTGATAGGCAAAACGTGACTCCGCACAAGTTCTCCTCTACTGTCATCTAGTCACAAGGGATATCCAAAAGCTTATGTAGTCAGACTCTTCTGCAGTCACTGTGTCCATGATATCCCACAAAAAAAAAGGCCCAAAAGTTTTTAGAGTGTCACACATTAGCTCACTAGTGAAACCAGAACAAATGAGGCCAGGGAGACTGCCACCACCATGGGTTGGCAGTAATACAGTCTAATGTGAGAAACTACTTTGAAATATAACTATGAAACTATTTTGAAATATAAGAAAGGAGATATTTTGCTAATTTTCACTTGAATTTTTGCATTCTAACCCAATTTTGGTTGATGGAAAAGCTCTAATAATCTCAGTCACGTCTTCCCAGCACAAACCATTACAGAAGCAGGAAATGTTATCCTTCTCTAATACTTACGAACCAGTTTCCATTACTGAGACAATCAGCTTGCCTTGTTCAAACGATCATGAGAGCAACCACTAAGGAAAAGCAAAGTAACTCACACCAGATTTTCAAAGCACTTCAGCATAAACTCAGCAGCTCAAGTACGTGCTCAAAAGTTCAAGGTATTGAGCACAGCCAGCTCTCAAAGAAATCAGATGATCTGGAAGAAACTCAGGGACCTAGAAAACTGTCACAATCAAAACCAATATCTTTATTTCCCAACCAGTCTTTTCAATTTTGCCTGTAATTTACTAACTTTGGTCTTGTATGGAACATGTTGTGGTTGGGGTTTATGTTTGGTTGCTTGGTTTGGGGTTTGGTTGGGTTTTTTGGTTGGGTTTTATTTTTAATTGTTTGGGTTTTTTTAACAATTATCTATTATATGATAGTAACAAATGCCAGAGGATTCTCTTCTCCAGCTATACACAAAACAAGATAAGCATGATCTCCCATGCTTTCTTTTCTACCAACTACATAAAAAGTGCCCCAAAATTTCCCGTCCGTAATTATGAAGACTAAACATGTAAAGATCAGCCACAAATTGGGTGACAGCAGAACGATGTACTGTGATTATGTCACAATTCCTTATTTTTTTCTCTCAAACTTTCAAAGAACATGGAGCAGGAATCAAATAAGATACATCTTATCTTCCTGAAAAAATGATGCTGAAACCAATACAACTACTGGCATGAATATGCAGAGCGGGATTCAGACTGTACTCTTTTTGTCCTGCGTGAATAATCCATCACATTTCTATTGTATATTATTAAAGTGACTTGCTTTTCCATCCTCCCAACCCCCACATCTGTGCTGCTGTAATTTACGTGAATTGCAGTTAATGATCACTTGCGTTATGCTTAATCAGCATATCAATAATATACTCTGCACAGACTAAGTAGCTCTTCTTTCTTTCCCCTTTAATGAAACCTATAGAAATGGAACTGGTATTTGACTGATTGGCATCACAAAAAGGTTGCCTAGGCAGGTGCTGGAGATGGTAGTAGAGGATACAGGCCTTGTGGCTGCTGCCAATCATGCTCAAGCATCAGCAAAGCCCCATTATATTTTCCAATTCCGCTGCCTTGCTATCTAGTGGGGCTGACGTTTTGTACTTCAGGGATTTTAATGAGCTTGACCAGACCAGTGTTACTGACGCCAAGACTGTGGTTGTGTGGGATGGTTCAAGGAGAGATCACATTCTTACAGGGTGATATTATTAACCACGGTCTAAAACACTGCCATTAGCGTGTTCTTATGTGGGACACAGAAATCTTTGAATACAAATGATCTATAAATCTTAACATGAATATCCACGAGCTTCTGGAAAACTGTTGTTATATATGTCAAGGCAGACTTAAAAGAATAAAGAAGAATACTGAAAATGACAACAAATCCATTTTGGTCATTTTGCCAGAAATCAATCAATATCACGTATTGATAAGATAAAATTATTAACCTAGTAAGAGGCTTATTAAACACTTCAGCTAAATTATTTTTAGGAATTCCATAAGTCACTGGCTGCAGTGTACTGACATTCATGGCTTCAGATGAGAACACTGCTGCAAGCTGCAGGAGAATTGGCACAACACCAATATACTCATTTGTGAATCACAGCCTCCAGTGTAGCTCTATTAGCTCTACTCTGTAAATCACCACCATGCTATTAGCAATTTTTCAATATGATGTGACATCTTTATTATAATGTTTTTCCACTGAAGTTTAAGTTCATATTTTAGTTAGTGCAGAGATAGATGCAGCCATATTTACCAGGTTTCATTAATTGACTATAAATAAAAGGCTGCAAAAAGAAGGCGTCTCTTTCACATGATGTTCAAGTTGTCATCGTTTTACAGCAAAATGCCAATTTAGATATGATAAATGTTACTATTTCTATACTGTACACTCATGCTTCAATATGTAAGCTTAAAATTTCACAGTATTTCAAAGGCTGCAGTTTAGAGTCTCAGTTCTCTTATAAAAACACTGTACATGATCTACATTAATTTACTAGCATGTGATTTTTAACTAAGAATTCCATTAGCATGTAAGAACATCAGTACACTTTGCGTACTGTGATTTACTTTGGCTTCAATATCCGTGGATACTACAGTAAATAGGAACAGCATGCACAGACACACACGAGTTGTGCTGGATTTACCTGACAAAAACTTGCAGAAGCTAATAAAATTGCTTTCAGAGATGTGGAGGCCCTATTTGGTAGACTGATGTAGCACATCTGTTTTTCTTATAGCCCCCAAGACACCCTGTCTCATTCCCTACCAACTGCTTTAGGCATCCAAGGCAAGAAAGGTGCAGCTGCAGGGAGCAGAGCACCAGATCTGCACAGCTGCAAGGAGATGAACAGAGCAGAAGAGTAAAGCAGAGGAGGGCAGGGCAGCTGGGAAGGAGGGGGGAACAACCTAGGACAATAACTGCAAGTGAAGACAAGAAAAAAAATTATGAGCTAGAAACTGCTGGAGAGTTCCCTCTTGGACATCCTGTTTATAGAGGTTTCTTATTGGGAAAAGCCAGCAGGAACAAGCACTAGAAAGAAACATGAACCCTCTTTCCACTTCTTCCCCATGAGATTGGAACAATTTGTTGAGGGACACAGGAAGAGATCCATGTGTAAACTCAAAAAATAAACCAAGCCTTAATCCTTAAACACTGCTAAACACCTGCATAATACTTAACATCAAGAAGGCACTTCTTAAATATAAACAACTGAATCCCATGAGGCAGAGATGCAAAAGTACTATTACCACTAATCTCTGTAATCTGTAGAAGTGATAAAGGCAAAGTAAAAGCTTGCCCAAAGCCACAGAATAATCAAAACGTGGACTTTCATGATCCTACAGACAAAGCAATGAGCAAATACCTGCCAACAGCGAGAATTCAAACTGCAGTTGGTTTGTAAAAAGGACAGTTGCTGGACTCTCAGCTAGCAACTTCTGACCCTTATCAGGAGTAGAGAACACTTTCCAAAGACTTAGAAATGCCAGTACCCTCCGACAGAGGTTTACTCATTGGTTAGAAGACACAGGCATATGAAAACTTCTCAGAGTTGTCATCCTAAAGGTAGAAAACCAAAGTAAGACAGCCATAGAGGAAGGACGCAAAGCACCTTACGAGTGGGCACCAGTGACAGCACAGCAAAAGAAGGAGCCACAGGTCTCTTAAGTGTCTTCTTTCAGCAAAGACTTGATAGCACAGCCCTTTCTGAGAATGAGGGAAGCTCCAGAAACCAGGGATTCAGCCTGACAAATGGGAGTGGGCTTTGTGCCAGGGACAGAATGCAGGAGCATCCTTACATACCTGCACTATGCAATGTCTTAAAAGAGTAATGGGCTGTCCCTACACACAAACACATATACACATTCCATAGTAAAAAAGGAAGCTGGGGAGTGACCAGATATCAGCACCAACGGATGGTTATGCGCTGGTACTAAGCCGTCATGAATTTTAGAGTCTGGTGGCACATGCTATGTAAAAATGATGGAGTGAGCAAGTTCAACAGTGCAGATGTATTAAAGCTGCACTTCTACTTCTCCAAATAGAATGTCTGGATTTATTAAATCTGGATACACAGTAAATCAAGGAAAAAAAGGTCAAGAATACTATTTAGACATTTCTTTAATAATATTTTATCTCACAAGTAACAGTACTTGAACAATTTAGCACAAAAGTTATCAAATAAATACTTACAACACCCTGTTATGTCCACATATTTTTCACCTTCCGCTACTTCCATCTGCATAAATTAGCAAGTAACACTACGGGACAGTCCCATGACACCTTTTAGAAATACACACTGTGATAGAAGAGGAAACAATACCTAAAGTGGAATTTCTTTATTACATTTTTTCATTCAATGCATCTCTTGCTTTCATTTTCTCCAACCAGACTGAGCTCTTCCCTGGGATCGCATGCAGTGAGATGTATGCTCAAAACAGAAGGCACCATAGCTACGTAAGCTACATATTGCAAGTTTAAAACAGGCTATTTTTGAAGCTCTAAAGAATCAGTGCTATTGCACGGTGTCCTCTGAAGAGGAAACAATGGTTAAATAGCACACTGGTCTGTGGCAGCACTTTTCTATTTCACAGTCTAGTGAACTCACCCCATGTGATGGGTAGGAGATCCAGCCCAGCTCCCCTTGAATTGTTTTTGAATCCAGCAGATTAACTACAAAAGAAGATAAAATGAAGAGGAATTAGTTTCATCTGCCTCCGTCCAGTTAACCTCGCTTACCCGTACCAAAAGACGTGTTTATTTGGGGACCCTGTGAGCACTTGATTTATTCAGGTGGCTTGGCAGTTAGCTACAAAGAAGAAAAAGACAGACAAATAAAAAGGATCCTCTTGTTTATCATAAAACATGCTATGAACAGCAGACGGGGGAACTTCTCAAAACAAAGAAAGTGACAAAAAACAAACAATGGATGGCTGGCCAAATTAATTACAGCAGGGGGTGGGAACAGAGCGCTTCTATCAGCTGCATAAACTACAGCGTTTTCCCCTTGGATGCCTGAAATTCGGGTCGATGCCTCTAACTACATAGGTGAGACTTGAATATTTTAATCATCACCTGATTAAAGGCCTGCATTTTGCATACACAATTTTTGTAGACTATAGGAATAAATAATGAATGCTGATTAAAGTCTTCATTTCTTTCTTGCTTCTGATCTAATTTGCTCTCACACTGTCTTGCAGTCCTGAAGTGTTCTCTAAATGTCATGTGTACCACATTAGATACAAAAGTAATTATTTACAATGTACAGCTGCAGACAAATCTACTTTTAAAGAGACCCATCAATTCCTGGTTAATCTTGCTGCTATTTTAAGAGGCATGCCACAATTTTCAGAGTAAGAATGAAGCTTGTATTTGCAAACAGTCTGAGACAGACATTTTCCAGTCAATCAAATCACAGTGTTTTCAACATCCATTTTAAGATATGATGGGTATTTAAATACATACATACAAACAAATCACTGCATATTCTTCTTTCTTATTTGACTTGTTTTTTACAAGCCCACAAATCAATTCTGTTCCTAACCCTGGCCAGATAGCCTCCAAGTGCTTAATCACACAGTTTAATCCCTAACTAAACATTTCTTGATTAACATGAAGCAGAACAGGTGAATTAATACAAAGTACCATACCAAAACCCCACCAAACTGAAGTATTAATACACAACATGACAGTGCTGTTCCCAGCAGCACCAATCTGAACACCTTCAGTATTTATTATCTGCAATTTGGGCTTACTTTCGTTGTATAAATAACCATAAATATACACATTTATCTACATTTGCATGCACACACTTTTGTGTTGTGCATGTGTATACATGCAGTGCTGTACTACCATGAAAAAGCTGCTCTGCCATCTATGTGAGGGAAAATATTTCCCCCTGCAGTTATACACCCCTTTAAAAGAAAGCAACCCTATTTTGACTTTTTGCCTACACCAATAAGCAAAATATCTTTACTAACCTGATAGAAAGAAACATTATGCAGTGTTAGATTTTCTTTCACTGAATTTATCAATAATTAAATTCCCAATCACATACACAAAGAAAAATCAGTCAGTCCCTTATTGAGGGCATAGGACCCCCAGGCATAGTATTCTGCAGCAAGGTTTGCATCTATAGAAAAGAAATTCTAATCAAAACTCAAAAGGGAAAAATGCACTTCTTGCCTTTGTGACTACAAATTCCCACAGATTACAGATCTCCTGTGATAAGACAGATCTGTTTGTTGTGCATCTGCAATACATGGTGGTGAAGGAAGTATGACTTCTGAGGTAAATCACTTGGCAATAAGTTGCTAAGGCAAATCACTTGGGAGTAAATTTAACTAACATATTTATTCTTTAAGAATGAGCTGCTTGAAAACATGATTGCAGCCACTCTGGAATTTATGAATTCAGCCTAAATTCATCAGTCTCATCTGGAAAAAATAAACAGGCAGCAGACTCACAACCTGGTGATAGTTTCTCTCTCCGGGCTGCCAAGCAGCCTAGCAGTTACAGCACACCCTCAAGGTGCAGATCAGTGTTCAACATCATACCCCATACCTCTCCATGTCAGCTCCATACTGCCTGCCTCTTAGAACAGGCTTACCAAGTTACCAGCTACTCTTACAGGAAGCACTCACAGGCATCATGATAGGGCCATGGGGAGCAGTTAAATATTCAGTGAAAGCCATTCATGCCCATGAATGTGCCCCATGACAGGTAGATGTCTCAGCCATGGCATAGCTTGTGTTGCAACACACTGGGACTGGATCTATGACATATATGACAATATTTTTTCAGCATCTCTCCATTCCACGCTCCTTATCTTCCTCATCTCCTTCCGACTGGCACCGTCAGGCAAGGTGTTTTTCCACACTCGTATGTGTTTCACTACATTTTATAAATCCTTAGAAGAAAGCAGATCAGATGAAAGTCAGAGAGTGCAAGTAGGTACTTAGCGAGCGGTATGAATGCTGCCATTACTGACAAGAAAAAAAACAAACGACTCAGAAACAAACAGAAAACCCCCAAAGTAAAGCTGTGTTCCAGGTCTGTAACTTTATCAATAAGTAGCTTCATGCTAAACATAATTATATGCACAATTTCAGTTTTATTAAACCCATTTATACCGCACAATCTTCTACTTCCTCCATTTTCATTTGTGCAAGAAGGAACAAAGCTTGTCATGTCAAGTAACTCTTCTGTCTAGTAGAAGAAGATCAGTAAATCTTAAGTCCCTTCACCTATCTAGCCACACGGTCTTCAGTGATTATAAAGACCGCTTGTTTGGGTTGGGGGTCTTTGGGGGCAGGTGTATGAGTGAGTGTGAGTGTGTGAAATGCCAAGGAATAAAAGACCAGAGGAGGGAAAAAATACCCAAAGGAAGAGAACAATTATACTAACCCTCCTAGAAAACCATCACTTTGCCTGGATGTCTCTATCATTTACCAGGTAAGAATTATAATACAGGCAAGCAGAAACACAGAGCAGATTTCCTGAGTTCTGAAATTGTTTAGAATCCAACTGAAAGTCGTATATCCAATCCTTTTTTCCTGTTAAAGAATTATGGAAAAAAAAAAAAGAACCAAAGAAATAACCCCCAAAACAAACTTTTCACTACAATTGTGCTGTTCTTTAATAGCATATAAAATGCAGAACATATTTCCTTTCAGGTAGTCACCTGAAAAAAAACAAACAACAAATCACCACCTCCTTCTCCCTGAAAGAAGTTTCTAATGCACTCATTTTCCTGTGACTTCAAGAAGTCATACACCTTTGACAGAGAGCAAACGGTAAAATGATGACAGAACTTACAAGCTTGGTCCCTAGACAAAAATGATAGAGAATGTGGGGTTTCATTTTATCATTGTATATCCTAATACTATATATGAATCAGGAAATTGAAGAAGAAAATAGCATTTCCCTACACTGAGACTGAAAAAATGCATAAGGATTGGATTAGATATTCATTTTCTGATTTTTTTAATGGCTTTTTTTTGGCATGGATTTGTAAGGATATGTAAAAAGCAAAAATGTCCAACTTTACACAAGCATTTGATCCATAGAATGACTCATTTTAACTTCTTTCAACCCTCATATATCCTCTAGCGTAACAGAAGGCAACACTTGGTTCACAAAACTTACCCAACCAATTCATGAAGTGTATCATGAGGATGTATTCAGTCAGATTAGCAGCAGCAGGCATCCATCAGTGTGACCCTCACATTTCTCCACACATAATTAAAGTTAAATGAAAGCTGGTGTTTAATGTACTACAAATGCCCGTGGCCATGTATTTACCAGATGAAGGAGGGAATAGGAGAGGAAGAGAGTTCTAAGCCCTCTCATAGCGCAAGGTGTGCATCTCTAGCTATGCTAGGATGAAGGGAACTGCACGACTTAAGAAAAGCCAAAACCAAAAAAAGAAGTCAAACTACTTCGTGTGGCAACGCTTTTTCTTTCATTGCAAGTGTAATAACCATCTCCTCCAGAGCAACCGGCCCAGCAAAGAGCACGGCTGTGCAAGCAGTCGTAACCACAGGTCAGATATGGCCCTCACTTCAGAGCTGATTACCCACAACTGTCATGATCTTAAGTTGGGTATTGGGGAACAGAAGAAGGGTAAGCTAATAACCCTTCTTCCTATCACTGCTTTTCACAAGAGTGAAGAGGTAGAATTTATAAGTCAGGCCACATGAAAGAGAATTAGGATTTCCAGGCTATTTCTAAAGCTTGTCCATTTCTTATACAACACATTTGCTCTTCTTGCGGCTCTTCCTCCTGCAAAACTGCTTGAGTATCATTCAGCTAGAGCTTACAGCAATCTTTGATGTCAACCAGCTGGTTCCTAAGGGTAACTCTTCAACTAGCTGAAGAGTTTTGTTGCTGTTGATGATTGTTTCTTACAGAATGCCTTGAAAAGCATCACTGGTTATGCTGAGACACAGGAGAGTCTTCATAGAACAACTTTCAATAAATAAAGCACTTTGTAATTATCTCAGCGTCCTGCATGGGTTCCCATCAGGTAATTAACTCACTTCAAAACCAGTGGTAAGTACAAGAGAGAGTTTCTTGGTATTAAAACACTACAGTGCTATACAAACTTAGCAACCATCACTTCTGGCTCTGAAAATCAATGGTGTGGTCCTTCTGTACAACAGTCTTGCTCGCCATACCGTACACTGTAGTTATTTCTGCCAAGTGACGGCATAGAGGCAAAAAACCAATTAAGAACATGTTCTCTTTCTAGAAGCTCTCTCACGCCCAACTCTTCTGGCCTTCTCCACTCACAACTGCAAGAGAGAGCATTATTAGTTCCCTTCAAACACATTTCAGCACAGGGAGTGAAGATGAATCTCTTTCCAGCAACTGGAGCAGGGACATGAACGGGAAACGTGAAGCTCGCTCACTCTCCTTTTTGTGGCATCAGGCAGAAGACGAATGAAGGCTCGGGTAGAGTTTGACAGGAGGCCTGATCACGCTACCAGAAACTGCTTCCAGTTCGAGACTGGTGGTAGAGGGCTTGCTGCGAGGCTTACAAACAGCAGGCTTCACCAGGATTAGTGTCAGTGAAAGGAGGAGAACTGTAAAACTAACAAATGCCATTTGAAAGCAGCAGCGCTTTGAGAAACACGTGGAATAACAACTGCTACAATATAGTATAAATACCTCCCCCACTAAAAAACAAACAAACAAAGGTTGTACCAGGTAGAACTACCCTGACATCCCCCTCGCTGCCTGAGAAATGGTGAGGAAAAGCCTGCTAGGAGGCAATTTTCAATATGTCAAGAACCACCTAGAAACAACCTCACACTTGAAAGCAGTTCTGTATCATATATTTTACACAGAAAACACAGAGCAACAGGCAATGAGGTCAAATACAGAAAATATCTTTTCTTCAACTAATTAACACTTCCAATCAAGTTAAAAACACCCCACCAAAACCAACGAACAAGTAACCACCACTGTCCTGTCCTTTCCTGTTTGGCACCATACTACCGGTTTAGAAACACGCTAGTTAGGTATTAAAAAAATGCCAACAATGGGGAAAATTAATTTGCTATGCAACCAAAAAGAAAAAAAATGGTGAATGCTCATAATTGAAATGTGTCATAGAATCCTGAGCAGCAAAGAAAACACTTTGTGGCAGGAAGTGAGACAGAACTTGGTTTTGAGGTGGGACAGAGCGGAGTCAATGCAAACTCTGACGTGTGCTTTTTGAATGGTGGTCTCTGCCCAGCAAAGAGGATTTGCACCTGGATTTACATCCACTTATGATTACAGATCTGAGTCTTCTCAACTCTCCATTCCCCCAGCAGTGGCAAAAGTCAAATAAGAGTAGCAGCAGATCAGCTTTGTGTCCTTGGCAACATGTACAGACAGACAGGCAAGGTCATAATTGTACCTTGGTTCATTTACTGTAATTGCCAACCAGGATCACCCATCATGCTGATGTTGCTGAAATCATTCTGAAATTTGCTAACGTAGACCACAAAGTCTTTGGGAAGGGACGTCAAATAAATAAGTAAAATCAGTAGGTAAGAAAGCACTTCATGAAGCAGTGCTAAATAATGCAATACTCTCTTAATGGAAGGGTGCCCAACAATGAAAACTCATTCTAAGCAGCAGACTTGGGGCCTAATTTGCTGCTTGTTCATGAAGAAAAGTCAAGTTTCCTGTGATTTTACGATCCTGCATTTCCTCTCAAATATTGTAGTGAAGATGTTATTGCTTGGCAGAAAATAGCCCTAGTGTAAGAGAGGTCTTGTCAAGTCCCCATCCTGGGCCACCCTAGGAAGCAAAGTGTCAGTAAGCCACACAGAGTAAACCCAGCCAATAGAACATACATTGTAATGCATATCCAACCCAGTGACAATAAGTTTGGCCCATTTGCTACACAATTTATCTCCAAATGCAAGATTTCTCAGCGAGATTTCTGCTACATCTCAAAGCCAGACTACAGTCCTTTGAGAGTCACAACGCTGTGAGGTCTGCACTTTCAACCCTTCTTGCCTGTGCCTTTGTACTGTACAATGCAAATATGATTTTGTGCAGAACATTCCAAATTTGGCAACTGTCATGTTCAATCTGTGGTTAAATTGCTGACTGAAGAACTTCACCAGGGTGGGAGCAAGAGATGAACAAACAAGGGGAAACCAAAATGAATCAAAAAACAGTTGCTCCAACACTGAACACAGGGATCTTAAAAAAAGAGGACTGGAAAGCCCAAGCCTCCGCTATTTTCATTTAAATGTTCAGTAAATAACTGTTTCTAGTATTAAGAGACTGTGCTTCAAATCTCAGATGAAAAGACAAAAGACTAACAATACGCATCAAGTTACCATATAGATTATTGCTTCTATAGAACATAAAATGCTCCTATGTCAATTTGGATTATTTGGCTAATTCTCTTTTTAAGGTAGTTACCCTCAGCTTTTCAAGAGGAAGGGTTTTATTTTCCTCTCATATTTTGCTCTTCTCAAACACACTCCCCAAGAGCATCTGAGGCCAACTATAGATATCTCTTGTTCTCCTACAGCTGAATACTGCAGCAGCCAAAGGAGGAACCTTATTGAAAGTTTCTCTCAAAAGGCTGCCATGAAGGAGGGAACACAGGGTAGCAATAAACAATCCAGGAATGCCTATAAATAAATACAGGGACTGTAAACTGCAAAAGCAGAGCCAACCAGGGAGGCTCTACCACTGCATAGCAGCCCTCTCCTGCCTGCTGTTTCAATACTGCTAGGGATCAATGGCACACCCATGCCTGCTTCACGGTGGCTGAGACCACGCTTACAGCTCTATGTGTGCCTCAGCTCAGCCAGCCCAGCTCTCATCACCTGCACTCAATGCCAAGTAGAAGCTTTCCAGTAGTCTTCCTCCTTTTGCCAAGTATGGAGCCTCCACATGGAAAAAGGACAACACTATCCTAAGTCTCTTGAATAGATAGGACAATGATAATCAGGCCGCAAAAGAAAAGCCTCACGTGAGAGATTTCACAGAGCAAAACCGCAGAACTACTGTTCCTTAGCAGGAAAACTAGAACTCACTTCAAAGCAGAACAGAAAACAAATATATTGTTGCTAGAAACCTTAAAAGTGGTCCCGTAACACCAAAAGCTGTGTGCCGTTCCCCCCGCCACCCCCATTTTATTGTGGAGGGACTCTAAGTGATAGCTAAGGCCAGACAACATACATAAAGCTTTCCTCTTACCTCTCATCAATCAGTTTTGAGCCTATACAGGTGTACAGGCATGCTCAAACTTTCTAACTTAGCACCTTGCAGAAGTTATTCCAGCTACTAAAAAGAGGAAACAAAGGCAAGCCAATTCTGCATCAACGATGACATATGAACCAGCAGCTCTTTTTGTAGTAGTGAGGTGACAAATCTGTACACTGCTTTTTCTCGGAGTACCTGTCTGCGTTATGTTGACAACCGCCCATCCATTCTCATGGATGAACACAGACAAAACAGATTTTATTTCTTCTTTATTAGTTTGAAACATGAGAGTTCTCTTGATATTGTTAAAGTGGCGTAAAGCTCGATTTCCAAGTATGCAAAAACATATGACTGGTGGGTTGGAATGCAATGTTTATCAAAGGGGCCTAATAAGGTTTCGGTTTTATTAGGCTATTTCCTGTAAGTTGATATGTGCCAGTTCTTTTCATTAAGACAAGGATATAAAAATTAAAAATGGATTAACTTAATGGGTTCCAAATTACTGTGTTGCTTTCACTTCTTTGCATTCTTCCTTTTAATTTTAAGCAGTTCCAATTGGTCTTTTTCCAATACTGCCAACAAGACGCATAAACCCCTAGATACCCGAATTACCGTACTGAACTCGCATTCAAATCCAAATCATGCAAATCTCTTTCTACTCTACTATTATAGCATTAAATTTGACATCAGTGAAGCATCATGTTAAACACGCAAATGCGAAATGGGGGCCACTGTGTTAAAAGGGAATTTAAAAAATAGACCAGAACCTAAGGATGAGATTCAGTCACCTAACACGGCCACTCCATGCCTTTCACCAGCCCAGAATAGAAGTGTCATGCAAGATGCATCAGTGCCATTTGGTGCGCAAATACTAAGGCACGTAAAATGGGACCACATGCCTATGTCTGGGCAAAACTCGACAACAAACATAATTCAAATAATTCTAATAAGCTCTAAAGCACTTCTCAAAGAGGCTTGATCACACTGCACAACTGAGTCTTTTTACTTCTGCATTCCTGCTCCCTTGGGAAAAACCTAATGTTTAGTGTTCACTAGTTTTGCAGAATTGAGCTCTCCAAAGATCTGAAAGATTTGGAGTTTATCAGAGTGGCACAAAGATCTCCCTTGGTAATGCCCCTAGCACCTTAAAAGGGGAAAGACAACGTTGCACCGCAGTGTCCAAGTTCACTAAAGGTAAACTGAGAATTCAAAACCTAGTAGGACATGCTCAGTTTCTAGCATTCTAGACACCAAAAGGTGTCACAGAAAAGCCACCTGGGCACACACAGTACCCATCACTAGAAGTTCCTAAGTTCCCATAAGCTTTTCTGCAGTTCAAACATATTCAAGGTCCTGCAGCCAGCAATCAATTCTCCTTTGAGGACACAAACTTTTGAGTCTGGGACCAGAGCATAAGTAAAGCAAATGGCCATTCATTCGTTTAAAAGGCTGCAATATCCCCAAGTGAATCAGCTGGCAGCATGCCACAACTCAGGAGGAAAAACAATGCTTCTAAGAAATTCCTCTGTGCATGTGGCACAAAAAAACACAAACCCTTGCCAGTGAATGCGGGTGTGCTGGGTTTGGTTGTGTTTGGGGGTTTTGTCATGGGTTTTTTGATGGTTTTCAGTTTGAAACAGAAGTTGTGAGTTATAACAAAAAAACAAGAGATTCCTGAAGTGCTACATTTGGAAAGAGACCTTCTCAGGTGTGCCCTGACAGTTCAAGCCTTTCTTCTCTACTTCCATGAATCAAGGGCTATGAAACACTTGTGTCCTTAGACAACTACTCCAGAGATAAAATAAACCCATGATAAATAAACGACTAAACATCCTGGTGCAAACTGGGGGAGTAAAATGCCAATAGCATAAGATACCGCCTCAAATGTCATGTTGAGAAAATCAAGATGCTAAAACCAGTTTTATTTTCCAATACAGTGATGTCACCAACATGATATTTTCATTGTTTGCCAGGTTAACAGAATTTATGGAGGTAATTAATGCAGAACATGTGTGCTGAGCTATCCATATGAAAAATGGAATTGCCCCTGACTTCATTTGCTGCCTTTGCAACCAAAACCCCACTAACATCTTTTTTCACTATTTCCATATGTGAGAAATACAAATATTTATAACAAAGGTAAATGCCTCAATGACTGTTCTATCCCCATCTAGCCACAAGCCAGTTTTTCAGACCCCGTCTTCTGGTTTATTCCTCTGCTTCCATTACCTTCTCACAAATGGCTCAGGTTTCTACTATGGTCAACAAACTAAGCATGTTCCTCATGCCTCTTCTCCAGAATTGCTCTCCTTGGTTAGCATGGAAAATTTCAACTTCAATTTCCCAAACGCTCTCTATTCAGCTTTCAGGATCCACACACAACCAGCTAACCATGGAAAAAGCAATGCCATTAAACATATAATTATTTTCCTGTGTCTTTTTTTCCTGGGAATCAACAGGATCAAAGCCCCCACCTCAGTAAAGAGCATTCAGTAAGACCAAATGGATATGTGTCCCTCCAAGTCAGATAAAGAAAAGACCATCTTTGTCTTCTACTCTTGATGGCTAAATATTGATTTCAGGGAGGGAAGGGACAGAAGGAAAAGCAAGGGACACGAAAGAAAGACTTTCCTTTTTTAATAAGACTTTTTCCTTTTTAATAAGAAAGCACTGTTAAGGAAAGACTAACTAGAATGGTAAAAATGCCTCTACCCTGTCTTAACTGCAGCGTCTGTGGAAATTCACCACTGGTAAATCATAGTCATGAAGCTTACTAATGTAAACAAAACTCAGACTTTCAGGGAGGCAAGGAATTTCTTCATCTGTGCTTTGCTCACTGCTCAGATCATCATCAGCACTGAATTCTGGGCTCCTGAACACTGTCATTAATCGGAGGAAGGCTGGATTTTGGTCTGGTTTGTTCTCAGATACAGGTCCAACTTTAGCTTAATCTCTGCTTACCTATCCTCTTCCTTTAACCCTTCTCTCCCCCTCCAAAAGAGATCCCTCAGAAAGCCTTGCCCCTCTAAAAAGTCAACCACAGCAAAAGCCCTCTAGCTGCCTTCTAGCTTCTCAACAACTAAATCAAGAAACTCAACATCGCTCATGGCTATTTGTTACGGCACAAAGTTTGTGGGAAGCCTGCCGTAGAACAAAACATATTTTTGTGCTTTAATTATTATCTAATTAAATGGTATGTTGTCATTTTTGATTTTCCCAAAAATTTCCTTCCGTAGGCACCAATTTAGAAGTTTCAGGTATTAACTATTGACCTCTTATGCAAGGCAGCTATGCTTTAATTGTTATGTAAAACAACAATGAACAAAACAAAACAGAGACCAAGGCAATGCAAACCTTTCCATCCACAAACAGATATAAGATTGGTATGAGGAACCAGCTGGAAACAAAAAGAAAGCACCATTCCCACACCTTACCACACTAAACTGCCCTGACTGAACCTTAACATTCATCCTATTGTTCGCTTAATTGCTAGCAAGTTTCAACCACTGTTCATTTGGTCTGCTATTCTTCTTTCATCAATATTTTTCCAGCAGATTAATGGGATTTTCCTCCATATTTTGCCTGTAACAGCAGGACACAGTAGTTTAATGAGGAAAAAAAGGAGCGTGGCACTAACATTTCTGCTTACAGTGTGTCTGGTTTAATAGCATCTCTGCAAAGGGTTTGCATGCCGGTGTTTCATTCAGGCTACCCGTCACTCTCACAGACTGGAACTTTTCTGTCACCATCCCAAGCCTTCTTTCAGGCAGGATTATCTTTATTGCTTATCTTTATTTCTACCATTCATTCACTGAAGAAAGTAAAAAGGAATCTTTTTCACTCTGAAAAACAAAGTAATTGTGCTAGGATTTTTCAGACACTTAAGAAATTAAGAAGCTCAAGACTACTGGTGGGGAATTTGGAACTGGATGATCTTAAGGTCCTTTCCAACCCTAACTATTCTATGATTCTATGATTCTATGAATACAATCCTAACCCGGCAAATTACTACCACGTCTTGTTTCCAAAATTACACCACTGGGAGTTCATATCTAATCTTCTGAATTAAACTATTTTCTCTTAATTCTTGCTTAGAAGAGCTTAAATATATATGTAAAAAAAAAAAACCCGCTACTGCTTTGAAGTGCTTATGGAAATAAGAAGGAATACACCCCAGCGGTGAATTGCTAGGAAAACAGATCACTTAGCAGCAGTCACATGCATTTGCAAACAAAAAAACCTTCCATTTCACTGTATAATATCTTTCTGCAAGTCTTTTCCTCCCCATAAATATATTTTCAAGCATTTTCAACAACGCTTCAAGAAATTGAACACCACATTTTTGTAAGAAAGAAAATGTTACAAATGAAAATCCCTACATCTCACTCCAGCAAAAAAACAGCCCTTTAGCTGCTGGAATGATCTTTTATAAAGGCAATGGGTTAGTGAGAGCCCTCTGCCCCACCTCTGAAGTTTCATCTAACATCTCTGGACAAGTTCAGTCAATTTTGCACCTTAAGGTATCACAATGACTCCTCTCTGTTTCAGTAACAGCTCTGCCGAGTAGAGCTTGGAACTTTAACAAAAGTAAGGATATGATTATATCTGCAGTTATTTTCTTTCTTTTTTCTTTATAAAACAGAAAAATCAAACAGCAGCTACAAAAGAGTGGTACCTACATGAATTACAGGTACCGTAGGAAACTAACTCAGACTCTGTACGAGAAAAATCCACAAACAGTACTGTTGTATTCGGTAACAGCTCTGTAGTGACCCTCACTGGTGATAAAATCCAGAGCTCCGAAAACAAGAAAACGAACACCTGCATCCGTATTTCTAAACTTTCATCAAGTGGGGATTACAAGAACAAGGGCCATTACACATGCTCCTAGAGGAAAACTTACTTTTGACTCTGTTTGAGAACTTGCAAGCATACTAATGGCAATTTACTAAAAACAAATAAAACCTAATTTGTACATCTTCCCAGATGGGAATTAAAAATTTAAGTTCAATCAGAACACATTCCTGATTTGAAAAGATTTCATGTAAACAAGTGTTAAACTTCGTGTGCTTCTTATCTGTCTAATGCTTTCCCTCCTGGTAGTGCCTCTGAAGCCTGATTTCCTGAGGCTGAGAGTACTGAAGAGTTCTAACCTATTTCTACACCCTGACTGCTTTGTGGAGTAGCAAATATGTTGTATCCAAATTAACTGCAGTAAGAATTAATTGCTGTGTCCAATTTGGACATCTTTATATTTTAAACATCTGCTTTCAGTTTGCTATATACAACATAGTGATTTTTGTTCTTAATACACCGTACTTAAATCAGTAGTAAGTAAAGACAAAGTTCAGTGACAAAGAAAAGAAAATGAATTATCCCATGTGTTTCACCTGCTATCAAAAATGCTGACAGACACGGAGGAATTTACCCAAGTTACTTCCCCTATTGCGCAGCATTTTAAGAACACCATGGTGTGAATGTTAAAGCATGCTCATTATTTGTCTAATCGTACAGGTCAGGACTAAGCACAGAATCTCTAAATAAGACACAGCTGTATGAAAAAACAGCCTTTTAGACCCTCAAGACTCTGACCTTTCTAAAATTCGATTTTAAAAATAAGATTTCTAAAACTACTTTTAACTGCTTTTACAGATAAACACTTCAGAGCAAGCTAGAGGTACCAGCAGGAATTGTGTTGTGATTAATTAAGACTTATGCCGATCTAATGATACCTGACATACAGTGAGGCGAGATTTGTAAAAGGCATTTCCCTATCCAAACCTTTTTGATTCCAGAAAGGAGCTCCCAGTCTTGCTTGCCTTTCCAAAAGTACACGGCAAAAGTTGAGCAGGCATTTTGCTCCACATGCAAACACCACATTTTTCAAAGCCATCCCAAGAGCTGTCATTACTCCAAAGGCACAGTAAGTCATCTTTAGCGACTTTAAGTATTAACAGAGACCAGCCCAGACAAAATGATGCATTTAACTGTAGTTACATAAAGTTCTGAGGTTGTAATCAATGAATCAAAGATGAAACTGCATTCCCAAATATAATACAGACTGAAATGAGAGCCTAATTGGAACCTTCTTACTGTACACCAAAACAGACACTATTTGAAACCAGGTACTGTAAGCATATTTACCATATTGATCTTTTGGAAGCTGTGTTCGCAAGAAATTAATTTTATGCTAGATTGAGAGGTTACAAGAAGTTTCCTGTCTGCACAGGCAAAATATTATTGAAGTAATTCAGGTTGTCAGTAAAAGCTTAAACAAATTTGCTGATAATCCTGTTAATGACCTAGGTCAAGTGTTAACTGTTGTGGGTTATAAAACAGTGAAATTAAGGTTGCTGGTACCCTCAGGCAGGCACTATAGTTACAGAAGAGGCGGAGAAAAAATTATTAAATGACAAAATTTTATAGCTTATTCGATTTCTTGATACCTTTGGAATTATTCAGAAAGAAATTGCATCCTTCTAAGAAAAAAACCCACAACCCTCCCGAAGCGGAAAATATCCAACAGAAACGAAGAGCGAAACGTGGTTTATATGCAGCTACAGGGCTCGGTTTGCAACTTCAAACTGGAAAAGTTAGATGTTAAATCTTCCTGACGTTTTCCTGCCTCGCAGAAAATGGCACGCACCTAACCACTGCACACAGATACACCTAAACTTTAGAGAACCTTCTTCAGCTCCTGTGATTACGTAGGTAAAATGCACGCATCTTCATGACAAACACAGAAGGGAGTTAAAAATAAAATCAGGGGAAAACGTTATGTTTTGTCAAGAAAAAACTCCAAATAAAACATCTCTGGGAAGAAGCAAATGAACAAAAACTCAAGTACTCCAAGAAAAAGGGGGGGAAAAAACTCAACAACTTGCCTTCAGCCCTTCTTTCATCCTTTCCTCCCTTCATCCTATCCATTCCCATTGCATTATTAGTCCTAACTGAGTCAGTCATCAGCTTTAATAACAATTCTAAATGTTATCTGACGTTGAAATTAAAAAATATAAGTAATTCTTTCAAGTTACATAAATGTAGGAAAAATTACTGGTAGCTCTGAACATACTCTTGTAATGGGCATATTGCAATATTCATGGCTCCGAGAAGTTAGATAAAGCTATATAAACAGATCAAAAATCAGTTCCATCCATTGCTAAAACAGTCTTTGAGGAGAATTTCAACAGTAGCTCTAATGTAAAACGTAGGAAAAAAATGTGTATGTTTTTATCTATATGCCTATATTAGAAATCTCTGTCCAAAGTATATCTTTTTCATTTGCAGTGGTGGAAAATGAAAACTTTTCTAGCTACCCCACAGAAATGAAGAAACATCTATCTCTAGTTTTGGGAGGAAATTTATAGTAACAACAGCAGGGAAGTAAGCAAAGTGTTGAGAAAAAGATGATTTCAAAGTGGAAAGCACGATCCTGTGACACGATTCAAAGCTGCATGCTAACGCTTCATCTTCAAAATCGTGTGTGAGCAAACTATAACAATTCAGATTTCTAAACTCACAGGATCAGCCTAAATGTGCTGTAAAAAGGTAAAAGAATTACTGAAATTTTCTAAGGGGGGGGGGAGGGGGGAAGAGAAGAAGTCCTTAAAAGTTGGTCTCATTCTTAAAAGAAACTTGTCAGTGTTCTTTGTTTTGTAAATAACAGCAAAATATATACTGCAAAAAGTAAGCATGCAAGAGCGGGTTAGTGTCCCATAACTGCACTTATGCCGTTGTTTTCACTAGCCATTTTGAAAACAGTGGCCATATCACACAAGTTCTTGAAACTGAAAAGAGAGAACAGATGCAGTATCAGCTGAACCTGACTCGGACAAGTACGTATGCTTCATGCACATTCTGTATGATGATTTTCTTCCTCCTTTCTCAACTCCCGCTATCAGTCATTTTAAACAAAGAAACAAAAAGTGGGTTCTGTGGCAAACTGGAATGCTCCGGTATCTTTTTGGCATAATTAATCTCAGTTTACAGACTGTGCCTGGCTACCACTCCCATGGAGGCAGAGCTGTTCCACTGACAACTACATACATTCCCCAAAAGCTTTTAGTACTAAGATAAGAGTAACCCCTACTAACACTCCTGTTTTCATTTCTGGAAATCATTTATGAAAGATGGTGATATTTACAAAACAGCATCTATCTACAGGCTTAAAAGTGTCAGGCAATTAAAAGCACATTCTTTAAACAGCCTATAAAGCACTGTCCACGAAAAGCAAATTTACACAAAACATACAAACAGATAATATATTGCTTTTTCTGGTAGGTTGGCACCATAGCTTCCTTCCTAGCAATAAAACCAACTGATTAAAGAGTACCGAGGTTTTGTTAAGTTTGAATCTTCCCTTATTGGTTTTGCACTATATTTCTTTTTCCTTCCAGAAATCATTTAAAGTCGTTATCTCACAGCCTTATCCCACAAGCCCCCAGACTGTCAGTAAGCATGTCAGCATTATTCATCCAGGAGAAATGATTGCTCCAACAGCTTTGGTATCTGCTTCTTTGCACAAACACTACCACTCAAGCAGGTGCAAGTTTTACATGGTTGTTTGACATGAGAAGTTCTTCACAACCTTTGGCCTCTAGATTTTATCCCTAAAGACTGGACATCCTGGCCATGCTGACTGCCTCCACTGCTCAAACAAGCATAAGCTGTATTTTTTATTTTATTAGTAAGGAAAAAGCAGTTTTATCTTATTTTTGAAGTAGTTCAATTACTTTTTCGAAGCGTCTGGTGATTATCATTTTTTCTTGACATCTAACATGCGTTTCCATCAAATGTCATCTCCAAAATTACCATAGCAAAGGAACACCAATCACTCCCGCCTTGTTTAGAACATTTACACACATTCACATACACACACACATCATTTTAACACGTTAAAAATACCAGATACGAAACCATTACGGACCCAAAAAGGAGTTCTACAGGGGAGCAAGGGTATTTCTTGTATTAATTAAAAGTTTTGAAACACAGGACGACTGATGAAACCGCGACTCCTGCACACCCGAGCGGGCTAACAGCGCAGTGATCACTGGAAGGAGGTAGAAAGGGGCTGCCCATTAGCCTTTAAAGCTTATTTTTGTCTATCACCAAGCCAATCCTGCTCCTACCGCTGCCACCTAACAGCGGTCCGCTCGCCCTGCCGGGCCAGCCCCGGGGGCACACGGCACCTGCCAGGGCTTGCGGAGGCAGCGGCCGCTTCGGGCTACAAAGCCCCCCCTGCCCTTCCCCGCATCGCCCCGCCGCGGGCAGAGGGCCGGAGCCGGCTCGGGCTGCCCTGCGGCCCCGATGTCCTTCCCAAGCCAACTTTCCCCAGGGGCGGCCAAGGCGGCCGCTTCCCCCCCTTCCCTCCACCGCCGCCGCGTCCTCTCCTGGCACCGGGCGGCGGCCGCCCCTTCGCGGCTGTGAGCGGAGCCGCGCTGCCAGAGCGCAAGGCGGCCCCGCGAAGAAAACCCTGCGGTCCCGGGGCGAGAGGCAGCTGCCGCCAGGATCCACGGTAATGGGAGAAGGGGGAAAAAAAGGAACAAGAAAAAAAAAGAAAATAAAAAATAAATTAAATTTAAAAAAATAAATAAAAATATAAAATAAAACAAAATAAAATTTTAAACTAAAATAGAATAAAATGGAAAAATAAATAGGAAAGGGAGAAAAACAGAGCACGAAGCGGTCCCCCACCAGCCCGCCGCTCACCTTCGTTGCCGGGGCGGGCGCTCAGACGCCCGGCGGTGGCAGCGGCGGCGGCGCCGAGGGCAGCGCAGAGCAGCAGCGGCAGCAGCAGCGGCAGGCGGCGGCGGTCCATGTCTGCGGGGCAGCGCGCAGGCAGAGCCGCATGTCTCCGCGCCGCATGCCACCGCTCCGCGCCCGCTCCGCGCCGCCGGGACTGGGACTGGGACCGGGACCGGGACCGGGACCATGCCCCGCGCCCGCCTTCGCGCTGCGCCCAGGAGGGGCCGCCCCCGCCCGGCCCCGTCGCCGCCGCCGCCGCTGCGCCGCCCCGGGTCCTAGCGCCGCCCCGCCCACCTGCCCGCCCGCGGGGAGCGGGGTGGGGGGGCGCTGCCGAGCGGGCTCGCCGCGGGACTTGCGCGCTCCGAGGTGGCCGCCGCCCGTGTACCGGGTGCGACATCCCGGACCCGGGGCAAAGCCCAGGACCTGCCCCGAGCAAGGGGAGATGCCCGGTCACATGAGTCACGTAGCGGGGTCTCTGCGGTGCGGGATGACTGAAGTCACGCAACTCGGAAGCCTCGGTTGGGTGTTTCAGTCACCTACAATCCGATCATGTCCAATTACCGGTCTTTTCCTAGGCTGAATGCAGCTGCAAAGTAGAGGAAAAGCCTTCAGAGTTTCTGAGTGCAGCCGTAGCAGGGTGGCTAGAGAAATGCCAGTGGCATCGCTCATCCCTTTGCTGCCCACAGTGACTGTAATCTGCTCCATGCAGGACCAGAACGTTAACCACACATAACAGGCTGACTTTGACATCACTAAAGCAAACTGGAGCCGTGGCAGTGCTAGCAACTTCCTCTCAAACGCTGCTAGCTGTAAGGATGTGCAGCTTTACTCTAGGAGTTACTATGTAAATGTGTGTTTTAGAAATAATTTCTGCGTGAGTACAGCTCGCCTCCAGCCCTTAGCCCACAGCCCGTCGCAGGCCCTAGAGTACCTGTCAGAGGAGAGGGCAGAGCAGCAGGCATGCAGTACCGCTATTCCACCACTCCCAAGGGGAATCACTGTAGAGCAGCACTTCCCAAGCTTCCCCTTCTGTGTATCGTTTCTTCAGAATACAGACATCTTTCTTCCCGAGTGACTCATCTCAGGCTTCCAGAGCCACCCAGTGCGGTTCTGTGGAAATGGGAAAATATTTGAATAATAGTGAGGTCAAATAAATGCTTCACTCCAAACCAAAGTTATGCATCCACGTAGTGCAAGGTCTTGCTCTGAATGAGTATGCTGTCTGCATAGACAGCAGGAAGCAGGCTGCAAGGAAAGGGGCTTTCAGCAACAGCAGTGGAGCTACAGTGCAGAAATAACATCAAAAATCTTTGATACTGCATGAATTGAAATCCCACATTTCACAAACCAGTCTGTTAAACACCCGAACAACCTTCCTCTTGATGGCTGTAAAAGAACTGTCCTATGTGTCCTCAGGGCACCACCATTAGCAGGACAGCTGAGAGCTACTGCCTGCAGCATCTGAGCTCCAAGTTTATCAACAGCAATGCTGCCTGTGGAGCAACTCTGCAACACGGTACTGCCAGTTCGCTTTGCAATGGTGAAGCTCTCCTGATGCCTAGAAGAAGAGGAGGTGCTGGGCTGGTTGGAAGTCAGGGCCTGTGCCAACATCGCCCCTGCACAATACTGGCGTATCCCAAACTATCCAGTTTAGCTCTGCCAGGTTAACATCATGCTAAAGGCATTGGAAGTGTGCCTAAGCTAAACCAAAGGAGGGATAAGGCCATGAGAAGTCAGTCTTATTCGAGTACTTGTTTCAAGGGGCTACAGCTGAGGATGAGTGCATTGCTTTCCTTCTCCTTTCCTGTTTTCAGGTTTGATCATTCGATCACATTAAGGAATCATCAACTCTAATAGCATCTGCTGTTTCATGTCTTCAACCAGTCCTTTGACTTGCACTTGCATTTACAATCTACCCTACCTGTTTCCTCTCTGGCCAGACTTCCAATAGGAGACAGATAGATGCCCAGGGCTGTTGAGCAGGCACCTTCAGGGGCAGAGAGAAAACAGGGTGGTCAAGCCATACAGTTAATGGTG
>JBCJKH010025982.1:0-28690 GCA_039877255.1 Loriculus beryllinus
CATTCCACAAACTGCTCAGGTATTGGGTTGTAAGTGTGCATGGATATATGGAGTGTTTTGGTCTAAAAGAAAAACTAGTTCACATAAAGTTCCTATTTGCAAATACGAAAGTACAAGGTTGACCTGTGATGTTATTCTGACTTAGATCACTGGCTCCTTCAGGCAGTGGATGTCATGTCTGTGTATCACTTCGTCATTGATTGCTCTTAAAATAATGAATGCTCCCTTCCTCTTACTCCCACACTGGTGATTAAGTTTAATTTGATAGCAGATCCAATTTGAAAGATTTTTCTAGTCCATTTGTCCTAGACTTCTAGATTGATAACATTAGGAACACGTACCGTCTTTCTTGGAGTTTTTGTATTTGTTTCCTCTTCCTGAGTATCCAGTTGGCTTCAATATCAGAATCTAGTACAAAGCTTGTATCTCTGAAATCTCATCAGTGTTAATGGTTGTCTTTTTTTCCAAGATACTTGCTTCAAATTCTTAGGATATCCTGCATTCAAACTCTTCAAGGACAAGTGAATTATTATTTCTGGTCACTGAAGATGGAGAGAACTTCAGTAGAAATGTATAACAGTAGTCTGGCATAGCATGCAGTCAGAAGTGAAAGCTTTTGACAGTGTTTGCAAAGGAATCTAAGGAGAATCACCTGCTGTGCACTGTCTGGAAAAGGAACACAGAGTTCTTAATTTATTAAACTCAAAAAATTTCTGTCAAGGTGGAAGTCAAGTAAAATCTACAATTTTACTGGGAGCAGAAGAAATAATGGTATTTGCAGTTCTGAGTGTTTGAATCTGTTGTTCTGCTGCAAATTGAAAACTAGAGATAAAGAGTATTAGAACTTAAATTCTGTGGTTCCAAATGTTCTAGTTTTAACTACCACAGAAGTGGTGTGATTTGAGAATATGGTGGTTCTTAAAGAACAGAAATACTGCATCTTTTTTTGTAACAGATTCTTACGTGGTGTTCAGTTGTAACATTTTGTTTGGTTAAAATTGGACGACTCCAAAATAAAATGGATTAATTGGTTTATCTATATATGATAGAATCACAGACTGGTTTGGGTTGGAATGGACTTCAAAAGCTCATCTAGTTCTAACCCCTTGCCGTGGGCAGGAACACCTTCCAACCTGGCCTTGAACACTGTCAAGGATGGGGCAGGCACAGCTTCTCTGAGCACCCTATGCCAGTGTCTCACCGCCCTCACATGGAAAAACTTAATTCAAATATCTAATCTGAATTTACACTGAGGTTAAAGTCATTCCCCCTTGTTCTATCCCTGCATATCCACGTAAGAAGTTTGCAGTTTTCTTGTAGGCCCACTTTAGGTACTGGAAGCTGCTTTAGGGTTTCCACAGAGCCTTCTCTTCTGCAGGCTGAATAACCCCAACTGTCTGAGCCTCTCTCCATAGCAGAGGTCCCCCAGCTCTCTGATCATCTTTGTGGCCTTCTTTAGATTTGCTCCAACAGCTCCAAATCCTTTTTGTGTTGGGGCCCCCGGAGCTGAACACAATACTGCAGGTGGGGTCTCATGAGAGCTGAATAGAGGGAGAGAATCCCTTCCCTTGACCTGCTGGCCATGCTTCTTTCGATGCTGCCTGGGGTTTCATTTGCTTCCTGGGCTGAAAGTGCATGCTACCAAGTCGTTATTTAGCTTCTCATCAACCAGCAGCCCTAAGTCCTTCTCCTCAGGGGTGTTCTCAATCCATTCTCCACCTGGTCTGTATTTGTGCTGTAGGGTGTAAGTGTGCATACAGTGAAACACTCACTTGAACTTACCTAGGAGCGTTATTCTCATGCGTGACCATCTCCACTGTTTAACACTCCAGTTGACCTGGAGCTCCTGCTATGGGGTTTTTGCTTTTATTTTGAGCTTCAGCGTCCAGTGCATGTACTGAAATCATCTCAGCTTTGATAGTGAAAGCTCTGCTCACTGGTTATGTTTTCACTCATAGTGTTGCTGGTAGAAATCCTCTATGGTGACGTACATCCTGCTGTGGGAGTAGCTACCATTCTGCCTTAGTGTGCCAGTCTCCAGGTACCAAACCCACAGGAGCTCTAAGCTTTTAAACAGTGTGGATAATATTCTACTCCAGGGTCTCTGCAACAGGAACTTTGTTGTCTACAGCAGCGAACAGGCGCAGTTGGGCTGCTACTCCAGCGCTAATCCTGAGTAGAAGTTCTCCAGTCTTCAGTGATTTGAGCATAAATATAATATGGCAAATGCCTCCAGCTTCATTAAAACTTGACATTATTAATCTGATGTTACTTTCAGTGATGGGGAATTGCCTATGACTTAAATGGGGGAAAAAAGCCCAGGAAATGATGTAAGCATTTCTGTTCTCTGTGGATAGCTTCAGTGAAATTAACTGGATCACTGCACACAGGGCCTGCGCAGTAGCTTTTAAGTTTCTTGATTCCATAAGTCTAGGCTAATGTTTGCGTTGTTTTTATTTTTGCTTTATCATAATAGTTCTTTCTGATGCTGATTTGATGCCTTACATCAGGTTGGCAGTGGGTAGGGAGGAGTGACATTGCTTAAAAAGGAAAGTGCCTAAAAAGCTGATACTGAATTCGTCATTGCTTAGTAACATTTCAGTCTGGATTTTGAAACTCTTGCAGAGAACTTGAAATTCAGAATTATGGAATCCTGAAAATGCATGTTTGACTATTATAATAAACATTTCCTTTCAGTCACGTTATGCTGCCCAAAATCAGATCTTAGTCCTTTTGATGTTTTTCATCTGCTCTATTTCTAAAATTGTCTTGTGGAGTTTAGTGCAAGAGGTTAGTGTGATAATCTGTGTCTATAATTGGAAGACTATTACTATGGGAAAACCACACAAGTTAACAATTAATTTAGTAGAAACTGGAGGGCTATATAAGCATCTGCTAACTATTTTTTTTTAATATATTATAATTTGAGTAAATATTTTGTCCCTTGCAAAGCTGACATAGTGTTTGCTTTTCAGCACTGTCACTAGTGCTCTGCTGTGCTGCCAGAGCACTTTCAGTTCAGTTCTTTAATTAGTCTTGAAGGGGTTGAATGACCTCAGACCCTCCTGCAGGCTGGATATGTTGTGTTGGCAGTTGTTTCCAGCCTGTGGAACTGATTTGCTGATGTTCTGTGGATTGCTGAAGTAAATATTGAAAGTTTATTTCTTGCTATTGTAGGCATTGGATCAAGACAGAACTGCTCTACAGAAGGTGAAAAAATCTGTGAAAGCAATATATAATTCGGGGCAAGGTAAGACATTGTTTTCAGTTTCACACGAGAACTGAAGTATTTGATTTCCAGTTTGGGAAGTGTCTTGCAGTTTATCCTGTTGAAATGTGTAGCAGAAGAGATGCTTACTTGTTTAGAAGTGTTTGAATGTAGAAATATTCTTTCTTTGTTTCTGATTATACATCATATATATGTGGTCTCCAGTTCTTAAACACTCAAATTCCTTCTCAAAGGCCTCTGGGAGGATTCCCATGGGTAAATTTTCCTGCTGTGATGATATTTCAAGCCGTTACCTCCAGCTAGAATGGTGATAACAGAGTGTTCTAGACTGTGTTTATGGAGTACACTTGTAAGAGATAGTGAGAACTTGCTAAAAGGTTTAAAAAATAAAAGGAAATATCTATAGGTAGATGTATTTTGTTTTAACACGTGCTCTCCCCGTGTGACATGGACAATAAAGATTATATATTTCCTCTCTTACCTAAAATAGTGGAGATTTGTCATTTTGTTGTTTGTTCGAAGGTGCTGTTAGTGTTTTATTGGAGCTGTAGAAATAATTTTGTGGGAGGATAGGTGGCTGGAATATGAATTGATGATCCATTTGACTTCAGTAACAAATCATGATGAAGCACAGATCAGTGTACAAATTAGGTTTTGGAGGTGTTATAAAGTCTACCTGGCTTCTACCTGTGCTTCTCTTAAGGTCTAAACACTGTGCAAAGGCAGATGTGGTAGCAGAGCTGTACACCTTGTAATAACCATCTGGCTGTAAATACTGACCTTTATAAAAGCCCAGTTCTATTCCCTAGCAATAGTCCTAAGTTTAGCAAGTGTTTCCCTTATGCAGAGCCACTTCTGAGTGGTGCTAGTTCTGTGTAATTCTGTGTGTTGTCCCATTAACTTGTGGTTATGGAAGTGTGGGAGTGTTTTAATGTATGGTAGGGTCCTAACTTTTCCGTCAATCACTAATATTGTTGCTGTACTAGCATCATGTTTTAATTAGCTTTTCTGTAATTTCAATTATTGATGAATGTTTTCCCAATAGACTGTGAAGCCTGATACAAAGTGAGATTACTTTTTGCTAGGGTGGGTATTTTAGTTCTATGCTTACAGAAGTACTCAGATGCTCGAAGTAGCTTTTCTATTTTGGAAGTACCTACTTACTGGATTTCAAACCTAGTGCAAACTGCAGAACACACAAAAAGTGTTCTGCCTGGTTTCAAATACAGAAATGATACTAGACATTTTAGCTATCGTTTGATTTGAGCCTCATAATGAAAGTAACACTGTTTTCAGTGCCTGTAAGTAGGCCATGCTACGGCATGAATCATTCACGTCGAGTAAAAGCAATAGAAGTTTGGTTAATGATTTTAATTGTCTGCCTCTATACTTCAAAAGGACCAGAGATAGTCAGGTAGCTGAGTTTTCGTTTGTTTTGGGTTTAATTGTTTCCTTTTTTGACAAGTCTGGTTTCAGAGGTACAAGTCAGTATTATTTCCTCTGGGTAAAGCAAGCACTATGCACAATACTCTAGCTCCCTCTTCAGAATGCTGTTGGTGATAGGCTGCATTATAACAGGGAAAGGTGTGCACAGGAGACAGTCGTACAGTAATTGAGAAACATGAACTATTGTTAGCAAAAGCAAGACTGAAAGCATGTGTTACGTGTGTGAAACCTTGTGAGTATAAAGTAACGGAATTAAAACTCAAACTCATTTTGCCTGTAAGCCAGCTATTTTCTTATGCTTCAGTGATGAAAGTAGCTTTTGATCTTTAACTTCACTTAAACCATACTAAAACCAGCTGTAAAATGCGTTGTTGTTTATCAGTTCAAGAAGGAATTGACTATTTTTGTATTTCAAAACAACAGTTTGAGATCTCAGAATTGGAATTTGTTTCACAAATTTGTTTGCCAGAAGGTAAGGGCATGTTTAAACTACGGGAGTAGGAAATGTCTTTTTAAAAACTCCCCTGCTTCATAATCTCCTTTCAGAACTCAGCTGGACTGGTGAGAAATGGTTATCCAGAGACAATAGAAATTCTTCTCTCTTCAGTTCAGTAATCCAATTCATACTCCTACAAAAAATCATAGGTAGGATTTTTGGGGCTATATTAGTGGGGGTTTTGCATTTGTTTTTTGCCTGGAGTTACATTGGAAGAGTGGCATTCACACACTGCAGTATCTCATACAGAGTTCTTCAGAAAGCCCTAGCTCTCTGTTGTGTTGGTTTATTCCTCTTCATTGCTGAATGATGGATCACAAGGGACTCTCATGTTACAAGGAGAGCTTAAATGCCCCCCAAATACTTTCTGCTTCTTGTGTACATCATTCACCCATTTGTCATATTTAGATTTAGACCTTCTGCAGTGGAAAGGAAAACAATACCAGCCCAGAAATGTGGAAATCCATTAGAAAAGTCCCATCCCTTTTTCCCAGTCTGAAGTACTGTTTATGAAATCCAGTGCGACACACAAATTGATGCCTCTTTCGCACCACTTCCTCCTTGTCTGCCTTGCTGTTTACTTCAGGCATGATAGATTGCATCTGTAAGCACGAACTCATCTTACGTGAGCGGTGCTTGAACTTCATGGAGAATCTGTTCTGACTGGGTTTCCCATAACATTTGGATTGCATTGAAGCAGACGTGGGTTGCACAATTAGTTTTGTTGTAGATTTTCAATGCCCCTTTTTCATTACTTCGCTGGTGTGTCTCCCAAATATAGCCAAAAGAATTTACACAATAGACAAATAAAACCATAAAACTCCATGCAAGCCCCACAGTACTGAGCCGGATCAGCTCAGCCCACATGGCCTCCTGCAGTGATCAACAGCAGATGCTTGAGGAAGTAGAACAGTGCAAAGATGAGAGTATATTTTTATAAGTTAATTATTTTCAAACACTTTCTCAGCTCATAGGGATCTGAAGGCCAGGAATTATCCGAGTTGGGACACATACCATGATGCTGGGTACTTGTTAGCATACTTGTACAGTTCATTTTGTCTAAAGAATTTAAATTCATGGAAATCTTTATCATTCATAGTCTTGCATCAGCTCTGTTGAATGCCCTCTTGCAAAGTGATGCTCAGGCCTTAAGTCCCTTGATGAGGAGACTGGCGCTATCCATTTCTTAAAGCATTGGCCTCAGGCCCACCACAATGACACAGCTGATGTGAAGTTGAGGGACTTGTTCTGAGGCATGAGGGTTTGTAGGGAGCTTGGAAGTGCCAAAGCTCGCTAGAGTAGTGACAGGGGACTTCTTGGTGGATGAATCAAGACTTGATTCAGTCCCATCCATCCTTATCTCTTGAATTAGGTTTCTGAATCTAATTGTTTCTGTAATCACCCATAATATCTTTCGTTTTGAGGTTTATGGTTGGGGATTTTTTATTACGGAAACTGCATGTTTAATCATCCTTACGTTCCTCGAAGGTAGCATAGACTTTCTTGTCAAAAACAAGGAGGAAGAGGAGTGAATTTCAGGCAACAGAGCAGGAACTGCATACAGTATTAAGGGTTTAAGCACACAAGGGTGATGCTTCTATGTTGCTCTACTGAATGCTGTGTTTCTTAATAATTTCTGATGTTCAGCTTTGTTTTGCTTGATATTCCATGTCAAGATGATGTAACTCCAGACCCTTTCTTTATAATATCTAGTTACACAATTGTTTCTTGAAGTTAGAAGTGTTTTCCCTCACGTTACCCTGCCTAATGCACATGTTCATGCACTGGCCATTCAGCATGGGATTCCACATCTAATTTGGGAGCTACCCAGATGGGAGGCTGTTGCTCTAGACTCTGTGCACAACTAATGGATGTATGTAGAGACTTCTAGGGTGGGGTACACTGGACCACCTCTACATTTGCAGTAGGATGAGCTGAGCTGTAATTTTTCCTATGTTGAATGTAAGGGGAAGGGGTAGACCTGCAGCTCCAATATGGGTACCTTTGTTGTAGAGGTCTGTGTTTGGACAGATTAATGTCACCTTTAGGGTCAGCTTTTATTTCTATTGCCCTGAATCATTTATAGTATTGTAAGGAGAAGAAAACAGAGTTTATCACTGTGTATCTTACTTCCCAACTCGTATGTATAAAGTGATGTGTGGGGCTTATCCCTGTTTCATACAGATTTCACTGGTGACCCCCCTCTGTTGAGAAAGTGACCTCTTTATTCTTCCCTTTCCCCCCGCCACATCTTTTTGGCCCCTTTCCTCTGTGTGAGGCTTATCCCTCTTAGCTGAATTCTTTTTACTGTTTTGGTGAGGGACAGACCTTCTCAGAAATCCAAACAGATCATTTAATGTGGATTTCTTGCCCCCATGTGGTCAGTGATCCACTGGAGGGGGGTAGTTGTTTTTTTTTTTAAGTAAACATTTATTTTTATGAAACCTGTGTTTGTTGTTCAGCATTTTGCATTTATCTACCTGAGTACCAATGCTGCTCTGCACTGTAGTTTCTACAGATTGCCTGAGGAATAGGTCAGCATTACTGCTCTGCTGGTGCAGACTGGAATTCTCAGTTTCCTCTGGAGTTCTTATTAAAAAATAGCCCTTATATTTGCTTCTCATTCTCCCTGTAGCATAGAGGCTGTTACAAATAAGATACTTTACAACGATACAGTTTGCCTGTTTTATTCTTCTGTGTGTGGATCCGAGTGACTTGCCATTACTCATTTTGTCAGCTTTTATGAATTCTACTGTTAGCACTTGGATTTGGTATAAGTCCTCTGAAGCACAGTTGAAAGAAAATCCTTCCATGAGAACTTCCCCAAGCGTGTCAGCAATGAACACAGGTGCAAGAAGTCATTTCCCTTTCTGCACTGGTTCTCTCTGCTTTACATTGTCTAGAGAACCTTGCAGACTCACTGAGATGCTCCTTGCACTGGGAATCTTTGAGAGAGGCTTTTATTACTTTTCCCTTCAGCAATGTCAATCCAAAAGACATTATTTTTATCAATGCCAGATAAGAATATGGTGCTCAAATACACTTTTTCTTTTCTATTACTTTTTCATTACATTTCACCTTTGTGAAGGATGAAATGAAAACGGATGCAAACTTCTTTTGCCATCCTTTTTAACCTCGCCAGCTTGCTTGCTTTTTCTAAAGTCTTTCTGAGTCTTTTTTCATTCATAAATGCAGCTTGGCTCTGACCTTGGTTATTTTTCCTCCAGCTACCCTTGGAATAAAGCCATTTTATGAAGTGCAACATAAAAATAGCTTCAAGCTGATTTGGATTCTGAATAATTATATTATTAGTATTAAGTGTTTGCAGAGTAATATATATGAACAAAATTCTTAGATGAAGGAGACTTTAAGGCTTAAATTTTAGTGCTGTGTTTTCTAGCTCCACTATATAAAGCCTGTTCTTTAGCCTTTCTTCACAGTATTTGTTCTTCAGTTTCCTTACTTACTATGCACAATTAGACAGGAATTTAAATGGATTCAGAAGCATATTCTAAATTCTGGTATTTCTTTTAATGGAAATAAACATAGCACTTAGTGAATGTTGTGAGTTTCAGTCAAAGAGTTCAAATTCTTTATATGCCTTGGGAATCCTGTTTGAATCTTCTGTCTTTGTGCTGGGAAAAGATTTTACCACAAGTTCACTTTAGACATAGACAGCTTCAGGTGACTGCCTGGGGCAGCAGAATAAGGTGGGATTCAGCCCTGAGAGTCCTTAAGCTCTGGATGCTCAGGGCTCAGAGTAGGCGTCCTTCTTGCTTCTGATGAGTACTGCTGTGCAACAACAGGCTGCTGTAAGATGCTGAGGCTGCCATTCTTCCTCACTTGCTTGGATCTGCACCTTCAGATGTGTTTGTATTATTTCCTCTTAACATGTAATCCTCAATATACATGTTGTAGTACCGAAGTATGGGATGCCACAACATTGCTGTGCACTGCACCCTGCCAGGTTCTTCTCAAAGGTAAATCCTGTGCTGGGTGTTTCTCAGAGGTGATGGGGTGCATTATGAAGAAAATGCATACATAAGGAAGAAATTCCTCACTATGAGGGTGATGAGGCACTGGAACAGATTGCACTGAGGAGCTGGGGCTGCCCCATCCCTGGTAGTGTTCATTGCCAGGCTGGACAGGGCTTTGAGCAACCTTGTCTAGTGGAAGGTGTCCCTGCCTGTGGCTTGGAACTGAATGAGCTTTAAGGTCCCTTCCAACCCAAACCATTCTGTGATCCTATGATCTTTCAGCTCAGAAAATACCATTGCTGCGTCTGGTCCAGTATGTGGCTTTATGCAGCACCTGCTGTTCTGTAGTGAGGTCCTAACCATGGGCTGACGTTCTGGATGCTCTACCAGATCCTGTTGGGTAGTGATTAGTGAGGACCCTGTCCCTGCCTATATTTGTTTTGAAGGGAGTGGGTGTAGAGATTTAATTGTCCATGATCCTGGCATCTCTCAGGGAGCTGCTGAAGGAGGAGGACACATCTCTGGGGAAGCTGTTTTGTTTTCATCATTGTACTGAGCTTTGTTTACGGTGTTGAGAAGATACGAACTGGTTGTAGAAGACAAATGTTGTCTTTCGTATGTACTGCTGTCAGTATCATGCCTCCCTCTCTAGCGTTATTAGAGTCCTTCCTGCAGTACTTGTATCTAAGGAAGTAAACATGCCTGATATAGCTTTCTCTTTGCAAAGAAATTCTATTGGGACACTAGGAAGTTGTTTCTGTGTTTGCATGAGGCACTCATGTAACTACAGGGAGATAAAAGCATGTTCTTTGCTCTAAGCATGTTGGCTTGCATATGTTGCATTTTAGCACAGGCTACGTTGCTGATTTAGTTTTTCATGTGTCTGCCTTTAAGGTCAAGTAGGGAACAACCTTACCTCTTCAACAGACAGTTTTTTGCTCTCCTTTGACAAGATCTACACCGATGGCTATGTAAAAAATGGAAATCTGTTATTCTTACACAGTACTTGAATGCTATGTGTATGGTAACTACAGAATATTCCTTTTATGTCATAATCAAAGCCTCATGTCTAGATTTAGGTGATTTGCAATCTGGGATTCTTGAGAATTTCCTATATATTGTTCCAGGACAATGATCTGCTTCCTGCTTCCTCTTTCTGATGGGGTATTTTTTGCTTTTCCACAGATAAAGGCAACAGTCCTTGTCTCCAGCTCTTTTTCAGTCTTTCTACGAAATCACTTTTGAAAATACTCTGTGAAATGACACGGTGCTTTAAAACCAAAATGCTGAGAATCATTGTGGGGTTAGAAGTGCTTCACAGGCAAGGATAAGGGGTTTCATGATCCAGCAGATTTCTTCCTGACCTTATTCCACTCTTCTTCCTTTTCTTTCAGCACTGTTGGGTACATTTGAGCTTTATTATCTCAGGGCTGCATAAGCCAAAGCTCCTTTCTAGATAAAGTCTTCTGTGTATATTTATGCAACAGCTTTTACGTCAAAACAAAATGCAGATTTTATTATTATATAGTGGTTTCCTTGGATTTAATGCTAAGCCACTGGATTAAAACCGTATGGTTTTTGAACAGTTTCATTTAAAAACATACTGCTTGAATTACAATTCCATATTAACATATGATTAAATATTTGGCATTTTGAAAACCTCAGTGTTAATGTCTGTTTAGGATGGAACTTGTCGCATCCTGTGGGGTTTGGGCTTTGTTTTGGATAAATAACTATTGCAAATACTTTTTTTTGTCATCTTACAAGTTTTCACCAGGTTTTGTTGGAGCTTTAGTGCACTGTTGTTTTGAGTACCCATAATACCTTAAAAATTGTGATTGTTCAACTCTACAGCAGCTCTTGGTTAATGTCGAAGTAGATTGACATTGTTGGTATTGCTTGTGGGGCATTACCCACAAGCCTTGTTTGAAACTTATGTCTTCAGTTTTCTTCCCCCCCATTCCTTGTAACTCACATGCTCTCAGGTGATATGACAGCTTGAAGAGTATGAAACTTGTGGGTTTATGGTAAAAACATGGTACCTAGTGGCAACTATTTTCTCTTTCTTCCCCCTGTCATTACACACATTATCTAGTTCAGTAGCTCTGTGGTTTTGTATTTGTGGCTGACAGGAAAACAAAACCCATAATAAGACTAGGAAACTCATTAAAGTGAAATGTTAACTTAATTAATACCACCAATATTCCTCTAAGAGATGGAGGTATGTCCCCAGGGGCTGCAGTGGCAAACTTTCTATTTAAAGATACTAAATTGAAATAAGAGAAAATATGCAAACAGATGCCAGAAAGGAAATGAATAGAAGCAGGAAAAGCATTTTAGGCACAGTGGTTTCGAATTCAGAGCTTCCTTCATCCTTGAGTTAAGGATTTTGCTTCCTTTCTCTAACTTAAATTTCATCATCTTGTTCTGACCTCTCTGTGCATGCAGTTTGCCATTAATATTGAACAAAGTCTTTGGTGATGTACCGCAACACATTGCATCCTGTGTGGTAGCTCTGGTTTACAAAGCACTTGAAAAGGGAATATTGGTCTGTAAGACCTGTTTCTTCTTGCAGTCAGATTCGGACTTGGTCTCTTTTTATATCTGATACTATTGACTTTTTCTGTTCTGTAAGTGCCTACATTACAATTAAAACTAGTTTGCATTACAGTAAACACTTATAAATTCCTGTATAGCTCACAAAACGAGCACATGTACTCAGTTTGATTGACCTCTGCTTGATCTTATTGCTTTATAGGTAACTACAGAGCTTTTATCCTCGGTGTGCTACACATTCAAGTTGCTGAGTTAAAAGAAGCATATACCTATTTGTTTTTTACTTTTTCTTCTTTTCAGATCATGTCCAAAATGAAGAAAACTATGCACAAGTACTAGATAAATTCGGAAGTAATTTTTTAAGTCGGGATAATCCAGATCTTGGCACAGCTTTTGTAAAGTTTTCCACGCTTACTAAAGAATTATCAACGCTGCTGAAGAACCTGGTGAGGACTTTCATACTTCATTAGGTTTTTTCCATTATCAACACTGGCCTAGGTTTTCAACATTCTCGGGGTGTCCCATCTCTTTTCCTGTTCCGTGTTTCATTCTTTCTGCAGTAATTCATTTTAGTAGTGCATTAAATGCTGTTTGGAGATTGCATATGTGAAAATGACTGCGTCGGTATCTTTAAATTGATCTAGAGGAGGTTTGGGAAGAACATTGGCATTGCTTGCAGATGACTTGTTTTCTTCTGAAATTGTACATGGTGCTTGGCTTTTCCCAAGTGCTTAAGGCCTGTTTTTCCCACCTCCCTTTTCTCTAAATGTCCTCAGCTAATCTTTGTGCACCAATTATCTTCTGTTCACATCCCTCCCTGCCAAATTATCATATGTGTTTCCATCTGTTAAAGGCTTTTCCTGTATTTTGCTCTAGGTATGAGACTGTTTTGCTTTATCAGACATGTTTCCAATTAATTTCAGCTACTGTTCTATGAAATCTTCAACAATGTAACAACCAATTCCAAAATCTTGCCATATTGGAGCAAGATATTACTATTTAGATGGGATTTTTATTTTGACTAGCTGGCTGTTGTTCAGTAATTTCAAGCCAAGTATTAATGGCTTGAATTGGTTATCCTTAATGGATACACTTGGAAAAATGAAAAAAGCTGGAGTAATGTACTGCTGTTCATGACTTTTGACTACTGTTTTTCAAGATTCACATTTGACATATGAACTTCAGTTTAACTTAAGTGGAAACAGATTTAAATGGTTGAGAATGAAAACAATAGCTATTCTTCAATCAGGGTATTGATAAAGTAGAAAGCTTAATCACTTGTAGGCTTAATAATCATAATTCTTTTCCTTCTCTGACAAAACTGACATTGCAATCGAGTTGTCGGTTGTGATGGATTAAGATAAAAACCCAACAAAGGGCAAATTGCAGAAAGGAATAATCCTCTATAATTTCCTGGCTCCTTTTATTTCTATCATGAAATAATATTGTGGGGGGGTCATGCAAATGATTAAGCTCAGTAGAAAGTAAAACAGAATCTAGCTCTTCAAACTGAGTCAAAGCTTAGACTATCTGCTACAAACTCCTTAATGATGTCCAGTGAAGAAAAAAGATCTTTTGGGGTTTTAATCACTAAAAGTGATCAAGTTGCTTTTTCAAAATCAATATTTGAGCATTAATTGTTGCAATTAAGGAGAAATTTTTATGTGCTTATATTTAAAATTGCATAATGTCACTTGAAAATGGAATATTGCATTTTTCATACATGGCTTTTGGATATACATGGAATCTGTGACTGGAACTTTACACCTGAAGAACCTGAGTGGTCATTTAGACATCGTCATCTGTGTGAATCATCTGTTTCACAAAAGTCCCTTAAAAATCAGTTTGTGGACTAAAATATGCTCAGAAGACATTATAAGAGGGGGAAGCTGGGCCATACATATGGTGGATTAGAAACACTAATGTAACACTTCCCTACTTCTTTGGTTTACAAGCAGAGGACATGGTATTTTGCAGCCTTCCTATTGTTCTCCCTGTCCTTCTTTAGCAAGGAATGGGAGAATTCATTGAGTATTTTGGGGGAGAAATGGAGGGATGAGGTAGGAGAGGCAACGGACTTCTAATTAGACTGGGATAGTACTGATATGCGTATCTTTTCTGTGATCATGAGCCTTTGAGAGCCGTGCACCCTATATGTGCTCAGATAGGATCACAGCAGTGGGGTTTCCTAAACTGAGGTTGGCAAAGACGAAAAGAACATACCCAGAGATATGTAATCAAAGACGCATGGACTTATTTGGGTGAAATTTAAGCTCTTGAGTTTAGGGAGATGCCAGATTTCCACACTGGACAGGGAAAGGAACAGTCTTTGCAACTAGCTGGGAATAATCAAAGAGCTGGTGACTCTCTTTGCTCCTTTTGTTTGAGGCTGAATTAACATGCGCCTTGCGTGTTGTCTGCCTGTAGCACAGCAGGTCCTTGCTTTTTCCTCAGGAGGCTGTAAGAAACATTTGTTCCAAAACCTAATTTGCTTCCTAAATAATTAAACAGTGTTCAAATGTTTACTTCAAGACTGGAGATTACCTTGAGGTAGCTTCAGAACTTTGCTTATGTGCTAGTTTTAAATTATTACCCTATATAATAAAGACTGATCGTAATGCTTCTATGTCTGTTTATGAATGTTTAGTAATTCTTCCCAGACTTGGAATTTACTATTTATTTAGACATCTTGAGGTGATTGCAACTTTGTTGTGGGCAGGAGTTTGATAAAATCAAAATAAAGCTTTTTTGAATGATAACAATATAATGTTTTTCTCTTTAGCTCCAAGGTTTAAGCCACAATGTTATTTTCACTTTGGATTCTCTCTTAAAAGGAGACCTAAAAGGTGTTAAAGGGGTAAGTGTTGAAAACTTTATTTAAGGACATGGTTTCAGGTTCAGCTGCCTTGTGACCTTTTTCATTCATTCAGGAGAGTATTTCTTACATTGGCATCCATTCAAATATATGCAATCCAAAGAGCAAATTAAAAATTGCCTGGACTCTGATGCTGCTTTAGAATTTTATTGTAAATTTGTGTCCTCACATGCCCAGGGAAGCAACGCTTTACAAGATTCAAAAATAGTATCTTTTTCCAAATGCTGCCTGAAAAGTTGTAAAAGAAAACAGTGGTTTTTGTTGCTGTTTATAACTTAGTATCTAGTAAGTATAATGGCAAAGCTTTAAAAATGCTCTGTGATTTTTCTGTTTCTTAAGGACCTCAAAAAACCTTTTGACAAAGCCTGGAAGGATTATGAAACCAAATTGTAAGTATTTTTCTCCCTTAGCCCATTCCCTCCTCTTCCCAAACCATGTGCTGTATCTGTTGATATGAATGTGAATATGAGCTGGCCATCTCCTCTGGGCATCTTCTCTTCTGTGCTAATAGAGAATATTTTAGCTGCTTTATGAAGTAGTAAAGAACATATTTAATGCACAGATACTGACCGTGGTAAAAGGAATAGTGGAGATTTCAGGTGGCATTTACACATACCCATATGCATAAACTATGTCTATAGTAAAAAGTGAGATTTATGTGTTGTCCTGTATTGCAGAACTGCAGTTTTCTGAGACAAGAATTTTAGTGGAGTTGGTGTGACTTCTGAAATATCTGGCTTTAAAAAATATTGTCTTGCTATAATACCTGTCTTTTCTGGGTAAAGGATGATTTATAAAAATAGAAGGTTGGAAACCAGTAGTATCATAGCTGCAGAACTGTTAGTGGAATGGTTCAGAATGCTCTCAAGGAACTGATGGGCAGTTGCTTTACCCGAGTTCAAGAGCCCTCAGGAATTAATTCATATTTTGTATCCTTTCATTTATTCCCCTTTTTAGTCCTGTTATTAGTTTCATCCCATTTGTCTATAACCAGAAGGCTGGGGGAAAAGCTATGAAAGAAGAAGTCAGGCCACTAAGAAGTGCTGCAATATTTATTATCAGTGTTAATAAATGTTTCTTATCTCCTTATTGTAACCCTTGCCTTCAAAATTCATTACAATGCTAAAACCTTGTAAACAGCTGCACTGGGAATGAGGTTATTACTAGTCTAAGGGAAAAAGGAGATTCCTGTAGCAAAATTGCATCACTGTACTCAGCTGAACATTCAGTCTTCCATGCAGAGTTAGTGGGTTTTTTCCTTTTCAGTTTAGTACTTAGAGATATTGCATATTTGGCAAAAATATTAATCAGTTATTATTTATAATATAATTAGTTATTATTAATTATAGACAGCAAACTGGTTTAAAGCAAGAAATTATTTCTGCCTCTCAAATTGCTGTATGTAAAATCAGGGATATCTTTGCAGCCTGTTTATACCAAATGCCAATAAACAGAACTTAGGAGACAGAGGTATCTCATACAGACTCAATAGGTGGTATCACATGTGGAATTTGGTTCTGAATGTGAAAATTTTACAGGAAGGTGCCTGTTGTCTTGTTGTTGTTTTATTTTTTCCCTTCTTGTGAGCAAATTTCACTTAGACCAAAAAGATGTCCCTTAATTTTCTCAGAGAACCCTATTTCCCAGGATTCATTCCAGACCAAATACCAAGTCAAATTCGGAGACTCAGTGCTGAAAAGTGCCTTATTCCATATGCAAACATTATGCCTGTCTTAGTTGGAGAAAAGCAGAGTTCCCAACCTAATAAATTAATCCTATTGATCCTAGATACATAAGGGCAGCCCCAATGCAAAGCTCTAACTGAAGTCTCAGGATTGCCTTTTCATTCCGTATTTGCATTTCAGTATTTCAGAATTTCAGTGTTGGCTTTCTCTGAAAATGTAATGATTGGAAGTGCTGTCATTGACCATTGGTGGATGGATGGATAGATGGCGCATGGATGGATGGATGGATGGATGGATGGGGAATGGATGGGTAGAGGGGGAATGGATGGGTAGATGGGGGATGGATGGGTAGATGGATGGATGGTTGGGTAGATGGATGGATGGATGGGTGGATGGATGGATGGATGGGTGGATGGATGGATGGGTAGATGGATGGTTGGATGGGTAGATGGGGGATGGATGGTTGGATGGGTAGATGGGGGATGGATGGTTGGATGGGTAGATGGGGGATGGGGGATGTCACATGTTAATAGAAGAAATCCTTTAAAATGTTTTCTAATTAAAATTTCAGCACGAAAATTGAAAAGGAAAAAAGAGAACATGCAAAACAGCATGGGATGATAAGAACTGAAATAACAGGAGCTGAGATAGCAGAGGAAATGGAGAAGGAAAGGCGACTATTTCAGCTACAGATGTGTGAAGTAAGAAGCAAGTTCCAGCTTTTATGACGCCATAAATTAAAAGTACCTTATGGGCCATTTTACTTAAAGGGGGTGAAACCTAATTTGTTGTTTAGTGGGGGTGGAGGGAGGCAGTGATCTTAAGGTCACACAGTACAGCAATATAAAGATAATTCTTTTAGCAACTCTACAAAACTTGGCTTACTTTTAGTTTATTCCTTTCTTATTAGATTATTATGCTAAATTTGTGCTGAAACTATGCTATGGAAATATTTCTTACTTTTTAAGGTTTATGGTTGAGCCGTTCAGGAAGTATTTTTGATCTCTTGCTTCCAACATGCTTTCTGAAGCCTTTTAAAATTCCTGTTGAAGTTATGAATGATAGTGATACATTAGTGCCATAAAGCTGCTTTTTATATTAATAGTTCTCTATATTACATTTTAGTTATGAGTACTTTATTGCATAATATTTACATTTTTAGAATATGCTAGTAATTGCTGCATTAAAAAAAGGTGCATCTTAAGACAATTGTAAAAGATGAAACTTTTTCCTGTGTTTGGAGTGTTTGAATTTCTTGGAATGGCCAAATAAACCGCTAAACTGTGGTGAACTGGTGGCGTATGAGTCAGCACACAGCTTAAACACAGAGAGATAGTTAATTCATTAAGCAAATGATGCTTTATTGCTTAAAAACTATTGAAGGTTGTGAGGAGTAATTACCAACATTTTTTTCACTGTCTGTACAGTATCTTATTAAGGTTAATGAAATAAAGACAAAAAAGGGTGTGGACCTTCTGCAGAACCTGATTAAGTATTACCATGCACAATGCAAGTAAGTGTAAGGCTTTCAAGCTTTAGTTACCATTTCCTTTTTTACATAAATGTTTGTTTCCTTTTGTTTTAAGTTTGCTTTGATTGCATGAAGAATTTCTGTATCATAATTGTAATCTGCCAGGTGTCTGCACCTTCGTCTTACTGTAGTCAGTCAGTAGAGAGTATGAGAGTGAGTGACTGAGGTAGGGGAGTGATGGAGAAAGGGGCCAAGGGAAAACCTGACATGTTGCATACAGGATTAATTTAGTTCATGAGGCATAGATCTAGAAAGTAATTTTAGAAATAGCTTCTTTATTCTATCTGTTAGTTTGTAGGGTTTATGTAAAGTTTAAAACCATTGTGACAGCCAGTGATTTCTTTCAAGTTCCTTGATGTGAAACTGTCAAGATACAACCTTGTCATCAGTAGAACCACAGATACAAATGTACAGGAACTTGATTAAATACAGGAAAAGGTTTTAGAAATTGCAAAGGGGAAACATATTGACTACCAGGGGTAAAAATAATCTGAACTATGTTCTCCCTAATTTGATAATTGTCACAGTAAAAGTCACAGTAGCGTATCTCCATTGCTGGAGATACAGCCTGGAGGAAGGCTGGTTTTCTTGGGGGTTTGTTGTTGGTATGTTTGTGAACATGGAGGAGCTGGATAAGTTTTACTGGGTTTTGTTTGGTATTTTTTTTGCCAAGACAGTCTACGTTTGTGTTATGAATTATATGTATTCCTGATAAATCACGGGTATTTTTCTATATAGTTTCTTCCAGGATGGCTTGAAAACAGCTGATAAACTTAAACAATATATTGAAAAGTTGGCTGCTGACCTGTATAATGTAAGTTTACTTATAAATAGTTTCATGTCTGAATATTGAAATATTTTGTTTATATAAATACGTTTTGGATATGACTGTAAGGGTGTGTGTATTTCATTTGTATCTTAAAAATGCAAAGTGCGTTCTTTGAATATAGCTGGACTAAGGAGAATACATCTTGTCTATTTTAAACTTTCTATTCTGTTTTTACCATTATTAGGAAAAGTAGCTTTCATTCTATTACTAATTTAATGTTGCATTAAAATAAAACCAATTCAGAGTCTGAATTAGATTACATTGTTAGCACCGATTTTAGCTACCTCTTAAATTTCTAAAAACTAAACTGCTTGATGAGAGCACTGCAGTTTATAAGTTAATTTACTTGTGATATTCATTTAAAGGCAAGTAATAATGTGGAATCAAAACCCGCTTGTCACCGAAGTGCTTTTGTATTCTATAATCAGAATTATAATAATCCCATTTGCTATTGTAGTTTGTGGTTAAATTAAACTCTATTTTCATTCCTTAAATCATCTGTCAAGCTTATTTGAGTTATTTAATTAATATTTCAGAAACTAATTTAGTTGCATTAGATAGAGTGAGCCATTAAAGCATCACGGAACACAGCATGCAGAGTACATTCATTTTAGCTTGCTTTTCAAGTAATGTGTGCATAGAATGTGAGCACAGAAGAATGGACTGGTCCATGAAAATAATCTCAGATATTACAGAAGCACAGAGTAGTTGAGCTGTTTTTTTAGAACATCTAAACCAGTACATTGCAATGCGTAAAACAAATGAAAGTTACAGCCAAAAAGCATATAATGGCAATCTCTTTCCATAGATAAAGCAGACACAAGATGAAGAAAAGAAACAACTTACTGCCCTTCGTGATTTGATAAAATCTTCTCTGCAGCTTGATCAGAAGGAGGTAAATCATTTAGACACATTATTCTCAGAGATAACGTGAATTTATGTCTTCAGAAATTGGTTTAATTTGTGTACTTACTGGTTCAGAGGAGTTGGAATTTGAACATTATGGCAAAACTAGTACTTAGAATGTTCAACTACATATCAACAGATAATAATTTTAGATTAATTTTGTGTTTCCATTTTCTGTGTAAAGAAATTGTTCCTTTTTTGGTATAATTTTTTAGTGCACTTTTTTTAATGTATTGCAAGAATAGTTGTAATGGGTCAGATAAATTCTTCATGTAGCCTAGGATCATTTCCTTGACAATAATAAAGAATGAGTGATCAGGAAAAAATACAGATGGGTGGAATGCACACTTCTTTAAAGTTCTGTCCTGCCATCCGCAGCCAGAATGTGTCCAGGATTTTCCTGACCTATGTGATCCTGACAAAGCCACAATTACATGTGGTTTCTGTATTGCTATTCATCTGCCAACTCATGTGGATTTTGTGCTGTTGTTCTGCTTCCCAAATGCCTTTTGCTGATACTGGACTCTAAGGAAGAAAATCTGTATGTTAACCAGATAGCAGTGGCTGAGTCAGGGCACTTAAAAATCCATCATCAGTTGCACTGGTATCAGAGGGAAGGGGCAATATGCAATGTGCATTGCAGATGTACTGGAATACTCATTTTGAACTAGGAGATAGATATAATGTACATCTCAGCTTTTACCTGAGGTGGTAATGTGACTTTTTCCAAATCATAGTGCCTGAGACTCAGAAATACTAAATATGCCATGGTAAAACTGAGTGTTGGGGATGGGGAGGGCTTTCCTTTAGGAAAAGATGTATTTACATAGGAGAAAACTGATCATAGGGTAAGCAAACATTAACATTTGCTAGGTGTCTACTCAGCTGATTAAATATTTATAATAATGATTCATATTTAATAATAATTAAAGATTAAACAGATGCCATTCTGTTGCATATATGTGATCATCCACATATCTGATGAGACAGCGCTGCTGATACCAAATATAGATGAATATGTAATTTACACCCAAAGGTACTGCATCAGCCAAGTTTCCAACAGCAATCACTAATGGATTCTTAGTGTAAAATGTAGACTACCTCAGAACACCCTCCCACTAGTAGTTTGACTGTCTTTGCAGTCTGTCCACCACCTGATGGATTTCCTGTCTTTGAATGTGTGCAGTTGCTTTTTTAAGCATTTTAAATGCTCACCTTCTCTTACAGCTGTGTCTTACCCACCACTACATGTGTGGAAAAGTTGTAACATTGACTTGGTTTTTGACCAGTGCTTAGTGCTGAGAAGGTGGTGAATGTAATTTAATCAGCTTTAAGGCTATAAGCATATCATCCTGGTTTTGAATCTCAACAGTCAACTCATAGTACCTCACTTTTCCCCTCTGCATCACTTTGTGTTTGTTGATGCTGATCTTCGCTTGCTGTTCATTGTCAAGTTTATTGTCTTGGGGTCTTTGAGAAATTCTTCAGTAAGCCTTTGTTGGGGAGCCTGAATAACTTAATATCATCTAGCGAAGTTTGGCAGCTGACTGTTCACCCTTTTCCAGATTGTTTTAGTGTTACACACCAGATGTGCTGGCACAGCTTTTTGTGAAACTCAGTTGTTTGTTTCCTGCTTCTTAGGTCATCTGAGGACTTTTCTCTTGTCCTGTAGCAATGTAATTCTTTACCTTCTGTAAGGAACACTAAGTGCCCGCTGAAAGTCCAGGTACACTGTATGAGTCTGATGCCTCTTGCTAATTCCTTCAGAGAACACCAGGACATTTTTGAGACATAACTATTATGTACAAAAGCTGCACTGATTTTTCCAGTGTATGTAATACTAAATATACTCTTAAAAGTAGTTTTTGTTAATCTTCCTTATGTAGTATGAAGGTTACTAAATCTTTCCTAGAATTCTTTTGTGACTTCTTCATAAGTAGGACTTTAATAAGTAGGGCAAGTAAGTATTTGTATGGGCTGTCCTGTAATTTAGTAGGTAGCACATTGTGATTATGGCTTGAAGGTGGAATTACAATTAATAGGGAATGACTGAGTAATTGCTTATAGTGTGTTGGTGTGGTCTTTTGTTCTTTTGAATGCTTGCCTATGTGTGCTTTTGTAATGTAGATGTACATTATATAGCAAATAAACCTTAGCCAGAAGGCTGTTCCTTTCCCTGCACTTTTAATCACTTCATTCTGAAGGACAGCACAGCCTTACCCCGTACTGTCCATGGTTTTCAGAATTTCCTTGCCACAAATGATGACAGCAGCACTACAGTGCACCTTTGAGTAGTTCCCAATTTACTGTAGACCTGACAGTTCTATCTAGTACTCAGTTTTCCCATATCCCATATTCTACAGTCTTTCCCAGTGCTCTGCTTGGTACTTCTTTTGCTTCCATCTGTGCATATGAACCTACTAGATGTCTTCCATAATACTTGCAGAGCTTCCCATACGCGCGTCATGTTTGTAGTCTCCCCAGTATCTAAATCACTCTGAATGTAACTTGTGCTCATTCTCCATTCTCATCCCCAAAAGTGGAACAGAGAACATTAAATTTCAAGAGCTGTTTGGAAATTCTAAAGTGTTTTTATGAATCAGTTCTCAACACACAGAAGAACAAGACCTCCTCTGTTCTCGTGTACCTTTTTCTTCCCCAAGCTGATTATCTGGGAAGCAAAGAAAAACACCTGCTTCTCTCCCATCTGTAGAGTAAGTTTAAGCTCTTGTGTAATCAACCAGCTCTTGAAAATAAAGTAGGACCAAGTGGGTTATTCTTCAGTGCTGTGTGTTGTACATACATGGCTGCATACAAGACAGCTCAAGTTGCTCATAGAGCATTATGAGGTGGGATAACTAAATGAAATACGTATCTAAGTTTCACAATTTGACTTGTTTAATAGTTTTATGCTTTAAGTTAGGTTACCTTTCAGCAAAAGAGAATAATTGTATTTCATTTAGTTTTGTAATAAAGTAGTTTCAGAGGCATCCCCAGAATAAACTATGTAGCTTTTTTAGTAGTGTAGACAAATCCTAGGACTCCTGAAAAACATGTGTGTTTACATGTATGTTAGCTATATAAAAGAGTTATGAAGTGTTTGGCTTGAAAGGAATTGAAATGTGTCCTAGAAGAACAAGGAGCAATACTGTGATTCTCAGATACTCAGACAAATCAGGAGAGAGAGTGAGATCTGCTGTAATGGAAGAGTCTACTATTTTGGGTAAAATAACCATTTGATCACATGGATGTTCAAATGTCTGTCTCAAAACCAACGTGATGACTTTCATGAGTTCCATGAGTCAGAACAGAATGATGCTGGCAGATACTGAGGAGGTTGATAAAACAATGTCTTTGTTGCTTAGGTATTCAATGTTTAAATTCTGAAATAGCATGCCGGTAGTCATTTGCTCCTTTGCTAAGTGGCAATGAAACTTGACACAGGGCCTGAATTTCACCAGTTACCTCTCCATCACTGCGTATCTGAATCTTCAAGTATGTAAAGCTGGACTTTATTATGGTGGCAGATGGCCTGGTTGGTTGTGATTAAGAATACATTTCCTCCTTTATATTTAGTGCATTATAATTGCACAGTAGGAAAATTTATGGATTAATGGAAATATCAAAGAATATGAAATGAAGGGGATTTTCTCTGGTGGATTTGTAAGGATTCAGAATTACTCTTGCCAAAAATTACTTTGGCAGGGGAACAATTTGAAGTACTAAAATTGAGGCCCTGCTGGTGTGTAGCTTTAAGTTTCTTTTGCCCCTTTGTGCAAGACAAGGAAGTTGGAGCTAGTGATTTCTGTCCAAACTGTAAATTCTGCCACCCTTAAACTCTTTGGAGTTGCCATTAGATAAGTGAGAGTTCCTGCCCATCCCAGGCTGACCTGCTGTCCCAGATGACAAATGATTCCTGTATAGCTGTTAAATCTATTAAACGTTTAGGATGCTTTTGAGTTTAGAATAACATGTATGGAAAAACTACTCTTCAGCACCCATCCTTTCATTCAGGAAGAAAACACTAATGTACTAAAACCCTACACTTGCTCAAGGTCTTATAATGCAACTCTTGTTTCACACTTACATGCATTGAAGGTATTTGTTTTTCTAGCATCATGGACATCTATAATGCTCATGCACATCGTTCTGCAGACCTGTCCCTCCCTTGCTGAAATCTCTGCAGTTATCTGGCTCTTTGAAAAGCACATTTGAATCTTGGGTTGTGCTGAAGTGCTAAAGCTGTAGCATTGCTGTGTGAAGTACAATTTACGGTGGCTCTGTTACCTGCAATGTCTCTTGTGGCTGCTATCTACTGTCTTGGAATTAATTTAAGGCAGTTTCTGTGCAAGAATTACCTGCCTTTGTAAAATGCCTATGGTTTATAGTTGTGGGGGGAAATATTTTAAGGAGCACTAGTATAACTTTAATTGTATGAAGTATTTATTTGGCATGTTGAAAAATGCTTATACATCTAAGAAGCTGAAATATTAAAGGAAACCAGGCCTTAAATGCAGGCTTCTATTCCCTATTTTTGTATGCTAATTATTGGCACACATGTAAGTTAACAGCTCTAAGTTGAATGTAGCTAGTGTTTAGAATCCTGTTTCATGTCTGTTTTCTTGTTTCTTTATGTTTTGATATCTTTCCTCAAATCTCCAACACAAGAATTATATCTCATTTCCTTCTTTCCTAAGCTAATACAAATAGGAGGTTTGGAATACGTTTGTAATAAAAAAGCTGCTTATTGTGGTAGTGTAAACATGGCACATTGCACACAGCCATTGTGCTGCTTCCAGCAACAGCTGCCAGTTTTACCAAACACTTCTCTCAACTCCCATTATGAATTTGTTACCAAATGACAAAACAGTTGTAAGGACACTGAATAAAAAAGGAGGGAGTAATCTTCAGTATATATTGGTTACGGCAGCTGTAAGAAACTGCTTCGAGAGAGAAAAGGTTATTGCCAAGGGGGTAATGGAACTTCTTTTGATCTTTTTGTGGGATTTTGTCCGATATTTTGCAGATAAATGTGTCATAGCTATATTTAAAACTGTGTCAATGTGTCCTTAATGGTACCTTTTTATATACACTTGCAAAAAATTAAAAGCTAACTTTGAGCCCGATCTCTTTCAATGGAAGGAAATTCAGAATTGGCTCCGGTTTGGTGGAGGATGCAGTCTAGCTGTCACTTTAGACAATTTAAATGTATTGAAGAGTGGAAGACACTTAGTAAGAATTGGTCCTTCAGTCATCTTAGTTGCTTTCTAATCCAATGTCATATATGCAAGGTTGCACAGATTCTATTATGATGCTTTGTTACTTGATGAGAAAAAGCACCAGTGTGCCTAAGAGTAATTTTTGCCTTCTTTCTAGTACTGTTGTTAGAAAGGGGAATTGTTTTAGTAGATATGGGGACTATACGATTTATGTTCAAGGAAGATGGTTTTTGAATAAAATAATAATTCTTGTTTTAAATTATTTGCTTTCTTTTCCCTCTGTTCCTTTTGCCTTTCGTGATCGAAGTCTAGGAGAGTAAGTCAATGTTTTAATGAACTTTGGGGGATTTGGTTTTGCTGATGTGCTTATAACAAGTTAATCTGTTTCACTCAATTGTTTCACTAGATCAGGCCAAAAGCAGTTGACTTCATCCACTGAACCCCATGATTTATATGCATATTTTTTAATTGGATTAAAAACCCCAGTGATGATTAGCATTTGATTCTGGTTTATAGATGTGTTTTTCTGTATATATGCATGCTGTATTCTGTTGCTTTCTTGTTGCAATTTTATCTTAGCATTTTACTCTTTAACCATAAGATTATACAGTATTTCTGAATTTTAAAAGTCATTATTTTGGGATGAATATTTGCCTAATGAAGTAATTGAATCTTGAACATGCAGTTAGTTCAGGATCAAAGGATGTAAACGCAAGCTCTCTTATGGATGTAAACTCCTACATGCAGTAGGAGTTCTCTCTCTTTAAATCTTTATGAATTTGTGGAGTTGTGGTAGAGAAGAGAAATAAAGTAGGCTTAAAGGTTAGGAAAACTTACTGTGCATGTCAGGAAATGTTAATGGTGTTTTTCCCTTGTTTTAGGATTCACAGAGCAGGCAAGGAGGATACAGTATGCATCAGCTGCAGGGGAATAAGGAATATGGTAGTGAGAAGAAAGGTTATCTTCTAAAGAAGAGTGATGGGTATGTTCTTTGAGTGCATTGTACATAGGGATAACTCTTGCCATGTTTATGCACTGATTTCATTGTTTTCTACTGTGGGTGCTTAAGGCACATTCTCCTAAGTGCCAGAAGTACTCCAGAATTTCACAGTTCAGATCTGAACACAGATCTGAGTTTTATATGGTAAATGCAAAAAGCATGTCAAGCAATCATAAAAACCAAAGTCATATTAAAAAGAAAGCTGTTGTCTTTATGAGTCTCTGCAAAGTGATTAAGACCTGTCATAAAGTTCTGATTTGCTTTTGGTGAGGCATTTAGTAAAATTTTGACTGCATCTGTTTGTTTCTCAATGTTAATCTTCTCAAAATGTCAATGGGATGAACATGCGTTTTGAAGTCATGTCTAGTTACTGAATTTGTTGGTGTTATTCTTTAGGTTAAGGAAAGTATGGCAAAGAAGAAAGTGCACTGTTAAAAATGGAATTCTTACCATATCACATGCAACGGTAAGTTATTTTTATGCCTTTTTATTAAAATAGTAAATTAACATTATCCTTTCCTAGTGAATCTGCTGGTATTAGTCTGCTATTACAAAAAATATGCCATTTCTGCTTCTGATTGTTGAAGTTCTGTGGATTGCCAGAAGTTTGAGACAGATTTATGGAAGTACTGTTCTACTTGCTCTGTTGAATTCTTTGCTAATTGTCTGCTGCTGACCACTAGTGGGAACTTCAGGTTAAATGGAGCAGTACATCTGTTCTTACTACACCTTTGAGATATGGGATGAGATTCAGCTGAATAGAGTGAAGTGGCTGCAGTGTAGCTGTCTGCATCAGAGCAAGATCCTGTAGACTCCTCTCTTAGCTGCTGGAGAGCTGGTCAATGCAGTCAAAGGAGTCTGGACAGATTTGATCAGATGCCTTGTTATAAACTCAGTTTTGGCTGTTGGCTGTACTGGAAGACCAATAATTAGCTCATACATAGGTGTCATAGATGTTTTATTCCTACATCGGATGTTAACTGTTTAAAACATTTTAATGCCTACCCATTCATTTTGTAAAAGAAATTAAAATTGCTCAACTAATCAGAGTGAAAAAATGAGGCTAAAGGCTGGTTTGAAGTTAATTTCAAAACTTCCTGTGGGCTGCATGAAGTGAACTCTTCTTTAGCCTTCTAAAATGTCCTCAGTTATTTCCCCCACTGTTGTAGCTTATGACAGTTGATTTAATACTTGCTGTAATGAAAAACTGCATAATAGTTTTCCCATTGGTTTATGAAATAACAAGCAAACCTTCAGTATTAGCATATTCAAAATTTAGGTTTATTCCTTTAATTCCTTTTAAGTAGTCAGGAAAAGTTGCTGTGAAGATTTTAGTCTTGTTTAGATTTAGCAATCTGTCCATTCTGAGAGGCCAGGTCTGGCAAAGTCGTGCAGATCTCAAGCGTTTTGAGCGTGTATATGTATGCATGCCCACACTTTAAATTAATATCATATATACCTGCTCCCAGAAAAGAAAAATAATCCTAAATCAAGACATTTTAAAAGTAAAATAAATTTTCTTTTTAGTCCAACAGGCAACCAGCTAAACTGAATTTATTGACCTGCCAGGTGAAGCCAAACGCTGAAGATAAGAAGTCTTTTGATCTAATATCACGTATGTAGCGATTTTAGTGCTGCCTTGCACTGTTATTGCCAAATGCATTGTTGCCAAAAAGGTCATTACAAGATAGTTTGAGTATAAATAAGGCTATAGTTCAAAATTGAGGTCTGTATCGGGATACATGCAGTGCTTCACGAATGTGCAGATCTCTTCAGTTTTGAAGATGGGTTCAGTGGACAAATGAATAAAAGATGTTTTGTGTGTGATATAAATAATGTTTGTTTGTGACAAGAGTTTGCTCCAGAAGGGCAAAATTTGACTCATGCTTATTTTTCATATTTCTAAACATAGCACTTTTGAAATACGTACATAAATCAAAATTCACTTATTCCATCTTTCTCTGGTTTTTCTTTTCCCTTGGAATCGTTTTCTATAGCTACGAATAAAGTATTAATGTTGCTGCTTAATTGCAATCGCTCTTCAAGGCTTTGGTTGCCAAGTAGGTTTTAGTAACCTACTAAATATGTAGCTATTTTAGAATTTATCGTGTACCAAATAAAAATATGTATTTATTCATTTCAGATAACAGAACATACCACTTTCAAGCAGAAGATGAACAGGAATATGTAGCGTAAGAACACTTCTAATTTTTCAAGTTTGTTTTGACATTAGGGCTGTATAAAAATAACACCTAACAGTGGAAATGCATTTCTCAGTTAATCATAGAATCATTGAATGGTTTGGGTTGGAAAGGACCTCGAGATCATCCAGTTCCAACCCCCAGTAACGCAGAAGTTGTGCCTGTGGTTGTAAATCTGTAAATGTAAACTATTTTGTGCCCTATAGGGCTCTTTGAAAACCTTCTAACACTAAAAGCAAAACAAAATCCAACCAACCAAGCCCCCATTTAGGTTGTATACCCTGCCAGCACGTGGTTTGTGTGCGGTTGCTTGGCAGATACAGTAGATCAGGTTATTAAGGGGCATATGAAAGGTTTTCTAACTGCTCTTAAACCTTATGTGTCAACATCTTTTTCTGCAGTTACTACTTTTCCTCCTGATCTTATTTTTTCCTTCAAATTAAAAATGATAAATAGATAAAAGGTCTCCATCTAACACAAAGGTGATGCATCTTTTGTACAGCAGGCCTAGAAATAAACAGACCTCTGAGATCTGTGTACTTCAGAATCCAGTAAATTGCTTCATTAATGTGTGTTTCCAACCAGATTATTCATAGAATCATAGAATAGTTAGGGTTGGAAAGGTCCTTAAGATCATCCAGTTCCACCCCCCTCACGCTAAATCATGTCACCCAAGGCTCTGTCCAACCTGGCCTTGAACACTGCCAGGGATGGAGCACTCACAACTTCCTTGGGCAACC
>JBCJKH010025984.1:14394-34105 GCA_039877255.1 Loriculus beryllinus
TATTCCATACCACAGCACATCATGCCCAGTATATAAACTGGGGGGAGCTGGCCAAGAGGGGCCTATCATTGTTCAAGGACGTGAGGGGCATCAATCAGAAGTGGTGAGCAACTGTATTGTGCTTCACTTATTACTTCTTCCCTATTTCTTATTCTTATTATTGTATTTTATTTTTAGTGCAATTGTTAAACTGTTCCTACTTCAACCAATGGTTTTTTACATTTCCTCTGATTTTCCTTCCCATCCCACTTAAGGGAGGAGAGGTGGGAGTCAGCAAGCTGAAGCATGGTACTTAGTTGCCGGCTGGGCTTAAACCACAACAGCCCACAAAGTCTAAGTGGATCAGCATCATTTGGTGACTCCCTGCACAAGACTCAATCCTGAGACTTGAAAATATTTCTCTGTGCAATGCAAAATCTTTCTCACCTACATAAGACACAGTATCTGAAGGCTTGAGGCCTTCAGAGCCAAAGCTCCTTTAATCTTAGGCTAAGATCACAGAGCAGAACTCTCTGTAAAGTTTTGTTGTGTGTGTGAAAAAGAAGTCAAAAAGCAATGCACAATTAAGTATTTTAGCACCAAATGGACCCTTAATTGCCCACAAAAAGTGCTGATAGATTCTTGAAAGTCTTACAGAAGCCTCAAAAATTAAATCCAGGAAAGCCCAAGTATGGGAAGTTGTGATCAAGGCTGGTGTACTAATACCTAGTGATAGAAACCTACATGAACTGGGCTTACTACAGAGCAGGAAATACACAACTCAAAAAGATGCGCTCTGCACATGCCCCATTTTTATCTCTGTCTCTTAACACAATTGCATTCAGTATCCACCTCTTTGCTTCCACTTTTTAAAGCCTTTCTACAATTTCAGCCAAATTCAACATGAAGATGCTAAGTGTCATGAAAATCAGAGGTCAGATAAAAGGGACTGCTAATCTGTGTCTGCTGGATACAGAGAAAAGACAGTGTGACTTCACCAGTTACACACTGCTTGACTTACCACTTGGCTAATCCTTAGCACAAGTGCCTGGTGAACTTGCCAGCGTACACACCGCTGGGAACCATCTCCATTTCAGTAGTGCCTGTGGGAACTGTGAAGTGCTGGAGCCTGCGTAGAGGGGATGGGTGGGAAAAAGATGTGGAACACTAATCCATAGGTACCCAAGCTTAGTAAACCCTGTTATTTCAAGAACAATGTACTACATTCACTTGGATGAAACCTGTCCGTGGCAGTACATAAACTACCATTGGGGATAAACGGAACGTGCTAGAAAAACAAAAAAATTTGGATTAATGAAGCCTCACATGCTCAGAAAAAAACCCAATCATGGTTCAAGACAATTGGGAAGTGACAAGCTCCTAACAAACCAGTTGTTGTACAGCAGACGCCTGCTTTGTTGATGTGGGGTAGCGCATCGTGAGGCCTAGGATGCACCATGGTGCATCTTAGTCATGGCTGCAGCAGATGGCGTTCAGCTGGGTGAGATCCTCCACAGAAGAGCAAAGCATCTTGAGAGGACGCAGCAGCGCAAGTAGACCTGACTGGTGAGTCCAGTCCATGTGGTGGAACCAGATGCAGCTATGGGAGCCAAACGGCCGCCACCACACCCGCCGGCGGAGAGACAAGGAGATGGCTCCACGCTTCCTGGAGGGAGGAGGTTGGCTGGATGCGGTGAGCGGGGCAGGCCATACCGGCGCGGCGGGAGCTCGAGAGAGCGGACCGAGCGGACCGAGCGGAAAGGCCTCGCGGCGGAGCGGGGCCAGGCCGCGCCGCTGGGGGGCGCTGCCTGGGCAGAGCGCGGGCGGCTCCCGGGGGCCGCGGGCGGTGCCGCCCCGCCCTCCGGCTCGCGCTGCCCTCGAGCGCCCCCGCGCGCAGCCGCCAGGCTCCCGGGCTCCCTCGCTCCCTCCCTCCCGCCCGCCGGCGGGGAGGGAGGCAGGCAACGGGCAGGTGCGCGGCGGCTGCGGCGTGAGCCAGCGCCGGGGCCGTGTCTGCCCGCCACGGCCGCCGCCCCTCCTCGCTGGATGCCGCCGCCTTCCCGGCGTGAGCACCGGTTCCCTCCTGCCGCTGCGGCTGGCTTTCTCCTGCTCCTCCTCCGTTCCGTCCTCCCAGCGGCTCGGGAAGGCAGAGCCCTCGGGGGTGCCCGTCGGTGGGTGCGCGCCCCCCAGCCCCTGCGCTCGCCTCCCCACCGCGGCAGCCGCAGCCCCGCTTAGCCCGGCCACCATGGCGTGCGGGAGGTAAGCGAGTTCCCTTCACCTCTCCTCCGCGGGTCTCGCCCTCCCGCTGGCGCCGCACCTGCCCGGGCGCCCGCGGGTCCGCCTCCCAACGGTCCTGGGCGGCTGCGGGTGAGGGGGATAGTGGGGGCCAGGTGTGTTTTCCCGGTGCCGGAGGAAAAGTTGCGGCCGGCTTTGGCGAAGCGGCTCCGCATTGTTGTGTTTGGGCGCGGGTGTTTCCCTGCGGGCGGCGGCGTGGCGGGTGTACTTCCGGGTTCGCACCTTTTTTCCCTTCGCCTCAGCTGCTCTGCGCCCCTTCCTCTGCCCTCGGGCAGAGCCAGAGCCCCTAACCGCTGGAGCTGGTGGCTCGTCGGTCAGTACCTGAGCCGCCGCTCCCCCTCCACGACGCGGGTTAGGGAGTGCGGGGCCGCGCCGCACGTCAAACGCGAACAATAACAGTTGGAGGAAAGGAAGGGTGGGGGGACGGAGCCCCCCCCCCCCCCCCCACGACGCCAAGTGGGGAGAAGGAGTAGCGCCCCGCCGAGACCCGGCTGCGCCGCGGCGGCGGCCGGGGCCGAGGTAACGGCCGGGCAGCGGCCGCGGGGACGGTGCAGCAGCCCGACGCCAGGGGGCGGCCGGAATCCGGCCGCCGGGTGGCTGTAACCGGCCAGCGGGGCGGGCCGGGACCGACGCTGAGCTCCCGCGGCTCGCTAGGCGCAGCGGAAGGGGAGGCCGGAGAGGAGAGTGGACGGACGGCGGAATGGAATCCTGCGGACGGCGTGTCCGCAGTGAGGCGGCCGGGGAGCGGAGGATGGGGCCGCAGCGGTGCGCCCCGAAGGTCGTGGGGCTTGGCTGCCCTGTGGTAACTACCACCGGGGCGGAGGGAGGCAGAGAACCGAGGCGGACACCGCTACCGGGTGTCACGCGCGGCGCCGTATGCGTGGTGCGGGGGGTTTTAACGTGAGCGGTGTCGGGGCCGCCATTTTGAATGGCTCCCTGCCGCGCCGTAGGGAGTGCGGGGTCGCAGCCGGCCACGGAGCTGTGGGGAGAGGACCGGGGCGGTGCGGGGAGTGCGTTCCGCCGGCGGGCGGGATTTGTGGGTAACGGTCACATGTAGCCTCACGGCTGGCCCTGAGGTGGAGTTGCCGCTGCCGACGGGTCTCAGTGCGAGGGAGAACAAATAAAGTGCAGAAGTGCCTCCAAACGCCTCTTTTCTCCTTGTCTGTTTTCACGCCCGGGGGGAGAGGCGGCAGTGGAGTCGGTTTGGCGTTAAAGGGGGGGGGGGGCGGCTGGAGGAGGAGCGGCACCTCGGCGGGGGCTCCGCCGGCCCTGCGCTGCCGCTGGTCCCGCACCGCTGCTGCCGGTGCCTTGGCGAGCGGTCCGGAGCTGAACGGCGGCCGCTTCACCCAGCTGCCGAGGTTGGGCTGCAGTAAATCGTACACTGGGGCAGACAAACAGCTGGTAAAATAGTAAATTAAATTGAAAATAAGCGAACTGCGGCAGTGTGTGTCATCATTTTGCCCAAGTTGTTAAAAAATACAAACCCGGAATATCTGAATGCGAACTCCAAGGTCAATTTTAAATATCTCTTGGCTTTACCACCATGGAACTATCCATTTTAATATGCTAATTTGATTAATTTACTTTTTTTTCCCTTTTACCAGTTATTGTTAGTGGCTGTGAGTAAATAGTACATGACATTCTTATAGTCACGGGATGAAATAGTAGTGTACACTCTGCTGCCAGTGTGTTTACACACTTCAAGCTTTTCCCTTACGTAACTGATGTTGCTGCTGTTTTTAAATAGGCCATACACAGGGCTGTTTCCTCCCCCCCATCTAATAGCCTGGTTTGGAATGTCACATCTTGCATGGAAATACTATTAATTATTGCAAGTATGGAGAAATGTCCTGTAACAAGTCATCAGATACTAAAGAAATAACTATAGTTAAATTTGGGTTTGTTTCATTTAAATATAGCTAGCTATAGTTTTAGTGGTATCTGTACGTAATATTGCACTAAAATGTAGGAGTGCATGTTTGATCTTAGATTGATACCTATATGCTTTGTTTTACAAAACTAATTTTTGAAACCACACTAAAAAAAGCTTCACAGGATACAGCACTGACAAGTCTGTTTGGAAAACTATTTCTAAGATATGTAAGTAAGCCATGGTTCTTTAAAGAATGATGAGGTTTCCACCACCGCCCCCGCCTCCCCCCTCGCTATAGAGTAGAAAGAATCAATATTGAATTAAATTATTACCTTAGTTATTAATACACAGTTTCCTTTGCTATACTGAAACAAATCATATATGTAGTGGAAAAAGTAGCTATTACAGCTGATATTTGTCCTGTGTAGTAGTTACAAAATTGCAGCTGTAGTGAAAACTCTGCTTGTGTGTGTATGACAAATAGCTGTCTTCTCTGTTTTTATAATACATTCTATAGAGGGCATGTGATGCCATCTCAGTTTTCAAAACATTTTAAAAATAAATTAAAAATATTAGTTGTCATGTATTTATAAAATCGGAAGAGGAAAAATGGTGATAAATAAATGAAGGCTTAGACTCTGTTCCTCCTAGGCCTGAACGGCTACTGCCCTGGCCGCTGCTAGGATGCAGTGGCAGGTCACCAGCAGTGCTTCAGGTAGCACCCCCGGGCACAGAAGCGGTTTGTAAAAACCAAGCGGTTAAGATATTTCTGCCTCCTCTTTCAGTTCTTTTTCCCTTAACTGGCCGGTAGTGTTTCACTAGAACGGCAGCTGAAGCCCGCCGTGCGGAGCGCGCCCTCGAGCGCACTGGCGAGGTTCCGAGCGGGGTGCCGGGCCGAGAGGTGGTGCCGGAGGAACCACGTTTCCCTCCGCCAGCACCCTGCCTCCTCCTCCTCCTCCCCCGGGCCGTCGTGCGGCGGCGGGTTCCGGGCAGCGGCCGCCGTGGACGGCGGACGGAGGGGTGCCGCGCCTCCGCTGCGCCGCTGGCCGGGGTGCTGAATCCCGCGGCCATCTTGGTGCCGGCGGGAGCCTGCGGCCCGGAGGTCCGGCCGGTCTGGGGCACAGCTGCTGGCTGCACTTGCGTCCGGTGCTCCGCTCGGGTGTGCTCGCGTCCTGCACGAGGGCTCACGGAGGGAAGTGCTGTCGCCACAAGCCTTTGTGGAACCCGCGGTACCGCTCCGGTGTTGAACGCCGGTAGTAAAACCAATGGCAGAAACACTGCAGTGTGCTCTTGTGCAGAAAGGGACCCTGACAGGAGAAAAGGGGGGTTTGTACACAACCTGTGAAGCGTAATGTTACCCGTGCAAAATGGAAGTGCAGCCAAAACCAACGAATAGACAGGCACTTGCGATTTGCTGTTTTTAACCACGGGTTGAGTTCATGAAAGGGCATTCTGAAAGCTAATATCAAAACAGTGTGTCATCCGTGAGAACAAAATAACCGTTCCTAGTAAGGGGACGGCTCAAGAGAAAACAGTTACCCATGAGCAGCAGCACCAGTACAAACACCAGCTATTTTCCCTTTCTTCCTCTCTCTAGGAAAAGACAGTGAATTTGGAAAGATGTATGCTCTAGGAATTTTTTTCTCTCTAAATTCACATCAGTGTGCTTCAGCATCTCTAGTACATTAAAAAGAAAAAAACCCAAGCTTTTTTTCCACCACAGAGACAAGTGTTCATTTTCTGTAATTGCACCCTGGGAGTTGCGAATGCAGTTGCACAAAAAAAAGCAAATAAGCCGCTCTGGATTACTGTGTAGAGGCTAAAAAAAGACAAAACCAGCTTGGGGTGTTTCACATGGGAGGGTAACAATTTAAAAAAAAATATACAGAGATTTTAACATTCTGCTTCTAAAAATAGAATAAATTGATATGCAGGGTCTTCGAATTAAAGGTCAGAGGTGACAAACTGGGACAAAGGTCACGCAGCTCATTTTCAAGCAATCAGTTTCTAGTTTTTTCATGGTTGAACAAAAGCTTAATTATACAGAAAAGTGAGGACTGTAATATTTAACTAGTCAACAGTAACAGAAATAGAAGTAGTTTTACACAATTCCCTCTTTCCTTGAGTGTGGATGTATTGTGAAATTATTTGTGCTACTGGTAGGTCTGTCTAAATCTGTTTAAATACATTTTTAAATCAACACCTAATAATCTGCACTCTAATATTTGTATTTGAGAACTAAGAGAGAGTGTGTAGCCATCTTCTGCTTTTTCAGTGATCTTGGGAAAAAAAAGGGGGGGGGTATCTATCCTGATGATCCGTACTAGGATTTCACAGAAAGTTAAATTGCAGGTCCATGCAGTTTGGCATTCATGCACATACTTGCTATTTCTAACAAAGTACCTTGCTTCCCAAAAATCCTACCTCCAGCCTGCAGCAGTGTGTGTGTCCCTGTGCAGCAATTACACAGACCTAAAAGCTGACTCTTTCATGAGTGTGTGTATGGGATTATCATTTTATTTTGTGCAGTGTAGTCTGCTTTCACTAATTTAGATTCAGGGTTCTTAACATTCTGAATGTTTCAATCTTTATATTAATAATATCACATTTAACCCATGTTGTCATAAATAGTCTGAAGGTATTTAAAATATATTCTATAGCTAACATCTGATACATATTTAGACTACATACAATATTAGGATAATGCCCCCAAATTATACTGTTAAGATTTGTGTGTTCACTAGTATTTTTGTACTGCATAGTAGGGTTTGCTTTTCTTCCAGACACTGTGTCTCATGTACCTACTTCAAATACTGATGTGTGCACTGATTTTAAAAATATTTTAATTTTTAAGAGATTGTGAATTTTTGGTTATATATAACTGGTGTTCCTGTGTATTTTTTTTTTCTGTTTGAATAAATGATATATCTTCACTAAAGTTTATGGAAAAAAAAATGACCATTGCATTACTTTATTTGATTAGTTTTTTTAAGTAGTGACGTAGTCAGAAGGTATACAGGACTGCTGTCCACTCCTGTTAAAATGAGAAAAATGTCATACCACCTGTACTATTCAGGAAAAGTGGATATAGATGTTTAATGAGTGTTTAATTGGTGTTATATGAGTCTTCTACAGACACTCTGTTGTTTTAATTTTATAATCTTTGTTTTGATTGGTTTAATCCACAATATCCATAGCAGTATTTGGTGAGCATGTTACGAAATACAAGTGATTTAAAAAAATCCATCTTTATTAACACTCACAAGTAATAAGTAAGTGATTTTTTTTAAAAAAAAGACCCAAGCCAAGAAAGAACATTCTGTGTTTTGTAGGTAAATGGCATGTACAAATAAAACAAAAATTCTGTGCAAAGGGAAGGTTATGTGAAAGATGTGTAAATTCCATGAGAACGAGTATTAGCTTAATGTAAAACATCTCAGGAAAGAGGTCTGAGCAAACCATACTACAGTTGTTACAAACCCCAGAATTTGTAGAACATATGTGTATTTTTAATAAAACTTGCTGTAGTGCCATCATTTTGAGGGGATGGTATTAAAGTCTCAATTGGTTAGAGTATTTTTATAAACAAAAGTTGGAAATTACACATGTGTTTACAGAACAGATTTAATCTTGGTTTAATAATGGTTTTGCATTGAGGAAAAAGCATGTACAATTCTGGATTAAAAATTTAATGTGAACATTTAATGTGAACAATACACATACAATTTAGTGTAATCAGGAGCAATGAGAAAAATTTCACTTTTCTTTAAACTAAAAACTTAAATACTGAATTTGCCTTTTTGCCATAATGGCCTTTAACAAGTATCTTTCCAGGGCTTCATTTTTGTTTTGTTTGCAAATAATTCTCAAGTGGGGAAATAAAAATCTTACTCTATAGTTTCTCACAGAAATAACTAAAATCAGTGATCAAGCTCTGAAAAAATATGCTGATCTAACTATGATTTCAGAACTGTGGCTTATAAAGCTTTTTTTCTTTACAAAATACTGAAACCAATTAATTTTCAAAATACAAAGAAAAAATGCCTGAAAACAAATGTAATAAGATCACAAGGTAGTTTTCTCATTGTTTCATTTCCTGCATGGCAAATCAGTGTGTGGAATTTCAATGTACCCATGCTAACAGAAAACTGGGAACAAAATACTTTAAATACTAAGGAATTAGAAAAACAGTAGTAATAGACGGTGGTGTGTTCTATTTTGAAATTGTATATATAAAAAAATTAATCTTTGACTCTTACAAAATACTATTTAAAACATACTTAGTTTACACTGTTTTTTATTAAATCATTATCATAGTTGCTTAATATACGTACATTCAAATGCAGACTATGTGAAATTGCAGGTTATACTAAATCAAGTACACTAAATATGAGAATTGTGTATACCTAATTTCAGCCCTTTAAACAAAAATAATTTTGTTCACCATGTTCCTTAAGTACATATTATTAAAGTCTGAACCTGAATAGTTTTAAATGCTAAAATAATTGTAAATATTAATGTAATAGTAACATTTCACTTTTAAAGAGAAACTTTGATCCAATTTAAATAGCTGGCAGGCTTTCATTGACTCTGATTTTGATAACATGGGGCTTATTACTCCCTTTCATCTCCCAAAAGAATCAGATTTGTAACAATGGTGGAAGCACATTTTACCTTTGTCTCTTCCTATTCTCACTGTAGTCAAATGACGGTCTCACATGCAGTTAAAAGGTGCATAACAGGATGTTTAATACTCAAGAATGTGTACTTTATTTCTAAAAAAATAGGGTTTGCTTAGCCCCTTTTTGGATCTCAGAAAAGCATACGTGGACTATTGCCTAGCTATTTTATTTACTTCAAACTAATTACCTCCTTCAGATGAATGACAAAATTGGGTGAAATTAGTAAAGAAAGATTGAATTTTAATTTGCTATTCCTTCAATTAATTTCTTTGAATCAGTATTTTTTAAATGTTTTGGCATCTCACATACATATGCTTTTATCTTCACTTGATAGAAAAATATTTTCATGGTGTAAGAAGAAAGGTATGGTAGAAAAGTTAAAAAAAAAAAAAAATATGGATACACTAAGAATAGCATTGTAAAAGCTTTCAATTCCTGCCCCCACCCCCACCCTGGGATTACAGAAGGGCATTGACACCTGAGTGCACAATTTCAGGAAATTTTAATTTTCCTTCTTTATTCATTTCAAACTAACTACATTTTATTGAATGAAACGAAAAGGGGAAAAAAAAGAATCAAAACAATGAAAACATCTCAGAAGGAAATCCATTATTTACAATTGTATATTAAGGAATGCATGTAAACACTCTTAATTCAGAGTATGAGGCAACAATAATTTGTTATGTTTGAAATCAAAATACTGTGTGCATAGTGCTTCTACCAGCAGTCAAGAACTGTAAACAAGAATAAAGCATTAGCTAGTTTTTACTCACTGGTTCAAAAGATAGACATCAGAGTTTGTTAATTACAAAATGCATTTTCTTAGTTAATGTATCTGACTAATGTGTGTGTATAAATTTAAAACACTGATGTTTTATGCTTGGGTTCTGTACACAGAGTTTTAAAATTTTGTATATACTTGTCAACATTCATCGCTTTATGTCTTCACTACTGATAAGTAGAAGAGTTCCTTTAACATGAGAATGTTCTTCTCAATTCCCTTGCATCACTGTCATATCTGTTTGTTATAAAATAAATAGTTCTTACACACTCTGATTTTACTTATAGTATCCAGAATTATTTCAAAAAGTACTGCTGGCTTTACTCTGTGGAACCAGTCAGTCCCTGGCTGCCACTGAAAGTGAAAGAAACAGGTTTAATTTTTCAAATTTTTTTGTGGAGTAAAGCATATGACTTACTTAAATGGGGTAACTGTGTATGTCTGCTTTACATTCATACAAGCAAATTATGTTTCTGAGCCTTTTTGGCAGCGAGCTTGCTTAAGTGAATGAATTCAAAACAATGCTTATCAAAGAGAATTATTTTCTTTTTAAATAGGTGTTTTTATTTTCCACTGAAAAATAAGTTGTCAGAAATAACCTATATTAGCTGTTAAGTGAATTACAGAATGTGCTACCTATAAGGAAAGGTAGATAACTTTTGTTGGATGTCTGTTGGTGGGTCTTTACTGATACTGCTCTCTTCATTGTATTTTCTATCCTGCAGTAATTCCTTGTGGTGTTCTGTTGCATTATTTTTTGTGCTTACTGTTACAGTAGCCTTCCACATGCCACAAATACATAGTTAAAACAACTATTACTTTCAAAGCAAGTAACTTTTTATGTATAAACCTCCTATTCTCTAGTACATAAGTCTTAGAGAGTATTTATTTGGGTTGGTTGTTTTGGTTTGGTTTTTTGTTTGTTTGGTTGGTTGGTTTTATTTTTTGTTTGTTTTGGGGTTTTTTTGTTTGGGTTTTTTCAGTTCAAGTAAATTCCAAGATAGTTTTAGAACTGAACACCAAAAAACACTTTTCTGTTTTGTACAGCATAAGGAGGCATAGGAGGGTTCACCATGAGCTATTTCAGATCCCAAACCTGCTTCCATTTAAGTCAGGGACTGTTTACTTACAGCTTTTGGTAGGATGCAGTAAAATACAAGCCAATTAGTTTCTTATTTAAACTATTTAAATTGGAATGTTCTTCTGACATCCCTTGTGCCAAGTTTTGTGTATTTTATCAGGAAGCTGTTCATAATAACTTTATAAAAAAAATGACATCCCTTTTCTACTTAATAATCTGATATGTTTATTTGTCACTCTCAAACATGTAATACTTACAAACATGTTATGCAATGCAATACTGAAAACTATTAACTTGAACTTGTGCTGTTTCTGATATATTTTTTAAGAACCACAATTTTCCCCTTTGAGTCCTGACCTTGCGCCCCAAATACTTATTTTTAATCCCTTCATAAACTAAAGCAGACTACGTGCCAAAGCCAAGAACGTATCCTTTACTCTATGCTTGCATATTTCATTATGTTGCATAAATAATGCAAGTAAATCCGAAAGACACAAAAGGCACATAGCTACAGGTTGGCAGAACAAAGCAGCAGACACAAGAGAATGGGCTTCAGTGCTTGAAGGTGTAAAAGCAAAGCTAGGTTGAATACAAGGCAAAAAGTCCACACAATTCCAGTGGAAAACTTAAGTTATTACAGAAGAAGAACTGGCAAGAAGAGCTTGCCAGTGTTGTTGCACTGAAAAGAAAGATTGTACCATCCCCTTTTCCAATTCCTGGTGTTCGAAAGGATTCAGGATAACTGGCTGTAGGGGAAAAGAAGTTAAGAAAAATTCAATTCTAATTTGTCTTTGGTGATTCTTCTGGCTTTGTTCACTCCTAGTAGAATATCCTGTTTTTTAGTAAGAGAGGAGAGTAACTGTCAGGATGTGCTCTTAATTTTGAAGAACTCATCTTAGTTTTCTTTAGAAGAGAATTTGATTTATATCTCAACAGGAGAATAATGCAATCCCTTGTTGATTTTGCGTGGGTTTTAATTAAAGTAGATTATTCAAAAGACAGTAGAGGGTGACGAGAGGCTTGTAGCAGGTGAGTTTGTGCATGCTCTTATCTATTTATCTCTCATTGATTAACAAACTGGACAGCCTAAGCAACAAGTCTGCTGCAAAACCAAGGTCTTTTACTTCATGCTTCCTACCATCTGTGTCACTCATTTTGTGTGTGATATTCTTATTAGCATTATACAAAATTAGCCAGGTCTTGTTCAAGTAGATCAAAAGTACATCTTTCATGTAGCTTCGATCAAGTCACACATCTGTATTTTTATGACTCTTTTTGTTCAGATTCTTAGACATATTATGCTCTGCAGTTTTGTAACTGATATAATTTAAAGCATTTCTCTAGTGATATAATAAATTAGCATTGAGTTACATGGAAGAGTCCTGAAGAATCATTTGGGTTTGTTTTTTAATCGCATAGAAGGTATGACTTTTTATTTTGTACAATTTAAGTGTAGTAAAGACAACTCACTAGTTCTTAGGTTACCCATTGAAATTAAATATTGATAAAGGAAACAAACAGCTTGCAATATTGTGCAAATCTGTGTTTTTCCCTTCTGCTGTCATCAACTGCATTTCCATAAGAGACTAATGAAAGAGGCAGTCCCTTTATGGATGCTTGGGGGGACAAAATAAAAAATAAATCAGTGGCTGATTTTTATGTAATGCCTTGGTTATCTCATTGTGTTTCTGATGAGCTAGGTAAGACTCAAACAGTTAATAAGTTTACAGGTCACTTCACAGAGTCAATGCCCTGGCATTTTATGGCCTTCTAATGAGCCGTTAAACTGGAAAAGAGGTAATTAAATATGGTACTCTGGTACAATGTACACAGTACTGACTCCAGCTCTCTGATTTTAGGTTCCTCAGAAGACGATGAAGTCATTCAAGAAGGTCTCCTCAGGCTCAGGTCAGTCTTTATAGCATCTTACCTGGCTGACTTTGTATGTATAAAACTGAGTTACTGCAGCACTTTTGTCCCACCGGCTCTAATGAATTCTTGGAGAAGGGTGGGTGAGTGTTGCACAAGTTTTAGAGTTCTTGCTTGACTGAGTTTCTGTAAGACAAATAAACAATTATATAAGGAAAGTTTATTTACAGTAACCCACCATCAGATACCTGCTATAAACCGTAGGAGCACACGCGTCTGTCAGGACGCTTTTGGAGCACCACCACAACATGCCATATGTACCGACGGCCATATACATCTCAGTCCCCGACTAAAATGTTACGTCCTTGAGTTACTTTCATGCCCCTGCCAAGTTACAGCTCCAGTGAGGCGTTACCGCCGCGCAGCCCCCCGCCCCCATCGCGACCGCTTCCCTGAAGCTTAGCCCAGCCCGGCCCTGCGCTTCCTTGACTGGGCACCGGCGTGACCGCCCGCGGCGGCGCATGCCCGAGGTGGCGGACAGGGGGCGCGGGGCTCCCCGCGGAGCAGCGCTGCTTGCCCGAGGGAGGGGCGTTCATCTGTACATACGTGCATGCCATCCGTGACCCGGCTCCCTGTGACGGGAGGCGCTCGCTGCGGCTGCAGATAGCCCGGGCCTCCCGTTTTACCTGTGTGTTGGGGCGGGAGGAGCTCCCCGTGCTACCGGCCGGCCGTGCGGCGGGCGAGAGCGCCTGGGCGGGGAGGATGAGCGCTCTGCTGGGACACGCACACCGGGAACCGAGCCGCCCGCTTGTCATCCTGCGCCTACTTGGCGGGAGGCGATGCGGTGATCGAGCCGTTGGCCGCCAGCGCGGTTACTTCGTGCGACCTGTCCCCTTGGCAAGGGCCGGTTTCTGCTGCAGTTTTAGCCCTGTCAGACGGGCTCCCATGACGATTAGTTAGAGCCTCCTTAAATCCGCCGGGGAAGCGGTCGCTATCAGTTGCAAATCCACAGCTGGGAGACTGTTAACGTACGTGAGACCACACTCTGTAGCTGAGCTCTCGGAGTGGAGCCTCCCGCGTTCTCCTGCCCTCGGATCTCTCGCGGAGTTACAACCGTTTGCAGTGTATTACAAATTCCCCTGGCCGGCCGCTGGCATTGCCGACAGGGATCTGCGGGAGGCAGGGTGGACGGCACAAGAGTGCTGCGCGGCACCGACAGCCGCCGCGTTCCGTTTCCACAGAGAGTATCAGCAAAGCGCGTCTTTGAAACCACGCTTTGTCCGTCAATTAAAGTAGCGGCTCCGGTAAACCGCGGCGGGATCCCGCAGCAAGGGCCGCTGCGCCTACCTCAGGGGTAACGGCTGAGGCTCCCGGGGGCAGCCGTTGGGTGGGGGGGGGGGTCCCCAACGGCTCCAGTCGGCGGGCGGGGTGTGTGTGAGAGGGAGAGGGGCGCCCGCTGCGCCTTAGCACGGTGATTCCCGAAAAGAGCCGTCGGGCGGGACGGGGCGGCGCGAAGGCACCGTTTTAACACCGGTAACTTCTTACTCCCCACATGCACGTCGAGCAAACCCCGTCCCTAGCCACGGGAAGTGCGCAGCTGTGTCGGAACTGTTTCGTTTAAGAATATCTTCAAGTAATCCTGCGGGAATAATACGGAGGGTAACAAGCGTGAAACAGGGAAAAGTGGAGAACCGGGCGGTGGCAGGGCATGACCGACCCTGCTCCCCGAAATGCGCGGGAGGGCGCGTCGTCACATTCCCCGCATTTTATGACGTGTCGCACTACAGAACGAGGGCAAAGCCCCGCGCCGGGGGAGGGTCGCGGGGACGGAACCGCCGCGCCCACGGGCACTGCCAGCGGCATCGCGCCCGGTGAGTGCCCGGCTTTCGCCCTCCTCGGCGCCCCAGCGGGCGAGGAGCGATCGGAAGCGGCCACCCCGTGCCGGGGCTACCCGCGCCCTCGAGCCGGGCGCTTCGCGGCAGCGGAAAGGGAAGGCGGGTTTGGCGCCCAAACTGTAGGTGAGAGGATTTTGGCGGGAACGCTGAGCAGAGACCCCTGTCCTGAGGAAGCAGCCGGAAAGTCCCCTCTGCCTCCCGCCCGCCCTCCCTCCGCTTTGGGAAGAGCCCATTTCGATAGGAAACGTGTAGGAAGCACGACGCGTTCCCCATGCGGGCAAACGTCAAGCGGGAGCGGCGTGCGCGGGCCGGCGCGGTCCTGCGTGGGGCTCCCGTCGCGTAACGCCACCAACCGAAGGAGGGGTGGCTGGGGGGAGGCAGAGTGGCTCCAGCGGCTTTCCTGCGCGTCCTGCCTGCCCGCCGGCGAGAAACGGTGTCTGCTTTGAAATGGGAAGTCGGGGCAGCACCCCGAGCTCTGCTTTCAAGTGTAAAACACGCGTTTTGTTTCAAATGCACGCGGGTCGCTCGTTTGGTTGGCTTCCCCCCACCTCCCCCTCCCGTTTTGTTTTCTATGGAAGTGGGTTTTTTTTTGTTTTGTGTTTTTTGTTTTGTTTTGGGAAACAGAAGAAACTAGAGTTAAGACTTAGAAGTTTTAGGAAGGTGACAGGAAATTCAACACCACTGGGTTTGGTTACATAGTTTCGAGTGAGTCTTTACCGTGCATTTAGAAAGACAAGGATTCCAGCCGCCTATAATTGTCTTCACCAAAATTAGCATCTCTTTAGAGAAAAGACAGAAATATCTTTTTAATATGTGAACTATTAACCATTAAACTATTTATTTCAAGAGCTGGCTTGTTCTGTAGGGTTTTTCTCCGTCTTTATCCTCTTGGCTCCCCCCCACCCCAACCCCCCCCCCCTTCCCCCCGATCCTTTGCGAATGAATTTTGGAAAAGGGTGTTAGTGGGTTGGGTTCTTTTTTCTTTTCTTTTTCTTTTCTATTTTTTTTTTTCCTTCCCGAAGAGTTCCCAGCTGGCAACAGCTCTCTACCTTCCACAAAACTTGAAAGGCTGATGTCCCTTGCAGGAAATGAATGAGTCGATAACATCTGACACCAGTGACCAGTCCAGTGACCCCAACCTTAATTCCACTAATACTGGAGGCCTGAAAATCTCGGTAAAGACCCATTGCAAATCTCCCCCTCTCTCCCACGGCCCCCCATTTTACAAAATCTGTATTTATTTTGCAATGTAAGAAATACTTTGCAACAAATATCTTTACATTCATTTGTGTATGCTGTTTGTACTCTTTAATTTATTCATCAAAGAACATATTATACTGAATTTTGTTTTAACATAAATTTGCTCACAAGACATTTAGACCATTTAATAAACTTAAGCAACTCGTTTGTATCTGCTTAACCAGTATCTTGCCTCTAAGGAATTTATATACCAAATGTCGGTAAAATAACTCAATCTGAGGAAAACAAAAAAAAAAAACAAAACAAACAACCAACAAAATAACAAAACCAACCCGAAGACTTTTAAAACGGTATAAACCAGAATGCTTTCTGTCTTTTGGGAGGGAAGTGGCAGAGAGAGCTTGTGTTTAATAAACGTGCCATTCTGCTACAAGAAATGTAGCCTTGGGCACTTCAAATAAGTGGTGTAAACTTTTTTTTTTTCATTATTATTTATTTTCTTCCGGTAACCTTTATTTGTTGTTCATAGCTGAGTTTTCACGCGTGTTAAAATCTCGTACATTTATTATATATTAGATATCGTCCCGGTCATAAGATCCAAACATATAAAATTACTGGTGATTTAATATTGTAAAATAATCGCTATTGTCGAGGGGGGGAGGGAGCTTACAAGCAGAAAAGAAGTGGTGTGTTGCACGAATGCGTAAGGCAGGTCAGTGTAGGAAGTCGACCTCCACTGTTGAAATAACCTATAGGAAATTTACGGTTGAAGACTGCAAAGGAATTTCAGGATTTAAAGCTTCTGCTCCACTTGCCAGGCTGGTCATATTCCTACGCTTTTGCCGACTCTCTTCATAGCAAACAGGCTGAGCACCTGGGTGTTTCACACAGGAGAGGGGCTCGCAGGGGAATTTACGCTTTCCCGAAAGGCAACAAAAGGAGTAAACAGGCCCTGGGGGGGCCAAGGCGTCCCCCGTAATTGGGCAGACTGATGGACGCCACTTCCCAAACAACAGCAAGTGCCTTGCAAATGCATAACCCCTTGTGCTCAGGTTCTTCGCGGATCCGTTTGGGCTTTGGCTTTTGTTTGTGTGTGTCCTTGGGATAAGAGAGGGTGCCGGGGTAGGGGGGGTAGGGAGAGATTTTAATAAGAAAGAATCGAACCCAGGTTTTAACAAGGTTTGGGCAACATTTAAAGGTTATACTATACTGGATGTAAAGTGAGGTTACATGCGAGGAGGTGGCGGTGAGGACAGAAGGTAAATGTGATTATTTTCATGCCTTCATCCGTACCTTTAAACCTAAGGAGATAGGGAAAATGAAAAATAAAACGGAATCTCACCTAATTAGGGCTTGGTTGGGTTGGTTTTGGCTTTTTGTTTGTTTGACTTTTTTTTTTACATTTCTGAAAATACTTTTTAAAACAAGCGTTTGGCCGAAGAGCAGCACTAGCAAGGGCGTGCTGGGGGCCGGCACCCGGTACTTGGGCGAGCCGAGGGGCAGCGCCGTGGTAACGGGGGCGGTTACCAAGCCCGTTCCATGGCACACGCTTCTTATCCGAGTTGGATCCCCCCTCCCGCTGGCAGTGAAGACTTAAACCAGCAATCCCCAGTCAGCACTATTCTCCCCTCTTTGTCTTCTTTCTCCATTTTTTTTCTTTTTTTTTCGCCTTCCTCCTCTCCAGCAAATCATTTTCTAGCAGCCCTCCTCCTCCTCTCTTCTCCTCTCCATCGCTTCTGATAGAGGTTCACTCCAATACTAGGCTTGAAAACTGGGTTCTTATTTAGGAAGTCATTAATCACATCCCCTCCCCCGGAAAGAGATGGCGGAGAAACCTGTGAAGTACAATTCCTCGCCCCATCCCCCTCCAGAAATGGTTTGAAACGCCAAACCTCTGCACGTTCTGGGCCATATTAAGGTGATTCCGCCTTTCCGGCGCGTTTTTGGTTTGAATGCGGGATAAGGGACGCGCAGCATAGCCGCCTCCCCGCGTACTTCAGCGCACGTCTGCGCACACGCGTGTACCTCGTCCGTAGGCGCCTTGCTTGCGTGTGTATGCCTCCCCCCTTCCCAAACCCCCTTCCAACCCCCCCCAAAACCCCCTGGCCGCCCGCCCCTGCGGGTGTGCGCTGTTCCCAGAGCGCTTCCTACGTATTTGTGCGCGCACGGGAGAGCAGAAACCCCGCGGTCATACGTCATCTCGGTTTCCCGTACGGACGCGTGCAGATTAGCTGTCGAAAAGGGGGGGAAAAGAAAAAAAAGGCGCGTTAGAAATTTCTTGTTCATTCATAAATTATTTCGGTGTGTCAGCCTCATTGAAATGGCGATTGGCTGCTCCTGCCTCCTGCCAACCCCTAAGGATCCGATGTGAAATTAGTAGCAAGAAAGCATGTAATTGAGCGAGTCACGTGTGCGCAGGGGGCCAGAAACGGAGCGAGAGAGAAGGGGAAAAATCAAAAGAGGGAAAGCACATTAGACCATGCGAACTAAATTTGCGATCGTTCAAAATCAGGATGTTAGATTAATGCAGAAGACCACTTCGATCCACAGGGAAAGTTTTCATCTCACGAGTTTGGAGCAGAGGGCCCGTGGGGCAACATGGCCGAAGGTTAATTTTCTTTTTCTATTGTTTTACTATGATTTTCGCTCGCTTGCTCTCTCCCTCTTCCTCCCCTCCCTTCCCTCCCCCCCCCCCCTTCCCCTTCTTTCATGTGTACTGCAAAGAACCTTCACAAGCTTGGTGCAGTGCTAACTTTTCTTTTTCCCTGTCTTCACACCTAACTGCTTTTGGTTTGTAGGAGGTTTTCTGTATCGAGTTCTTTTGAAATGTTGAACCTTTCTACTTAGTTTTTGTTCTCTGCAACATCATAAAGGAGCTATCTACCTTTATTTTCTGGTGTTGCTGATCACTTTGTTATTCACCAGTGATGTAGGAAAGCTGTCATGGAATTACTTGGAAGATCGTAACTGGAAGCAGGTTTTCAGGCAGATCTGTAGGAGCTGTTTAGGTACAGGAAATAGGGCTTTAGGTTTTTGCCAATGTGTAACCTGCATGAGACTTAAGCGAATGAAAAGTGCACTTTATTTTGCTGGTTAACAAATCGGTGTGAGTCTAGAAGTATGCGAAAAAACCTGAGAAGAGAGGATGAAAGGAGCCAGGCTTCCTTCTCTGGCCAAAACAATAGTTACAGTTTTTGGAACTGGAATGACAACAGGGTTAAAGAAGGAATGGCAAAGCTACAGAAATGAAACTGCTGTTAGTTAAAAACGAACTGAAAAGAGGAATAGAAATGAAGTGCTCAAAAAGGGAGTAAATCTTTTTTTATTTTTTTTTTTTTTTTAATGTGTAAGGTGATTAGAACACTGTGGATGTTGTCCATTTTTAAATCAGAAACAAGTAAACAGTAAAGCAGTTTTGGAGCGTTTTGTGCCTAGGTGACTGGTTTGAATTTTAATTATGATGACAGAGGATGTAAGTTATTACCGTATGCAGGCAGTTTTGGTCTTATTCCAGGTCTTAGCGAATCTATCCAGGTGATAAAGCTGCTACCCTAAATGACACTCCTGTTAAGCGGCCTCTGCTCAGAATCCAGTAGTGGCATTTCCTGCCAGCTGCCCCCTCTAGTAATTACCCCTCGAGGTAGTCGCTGGCCAAATTGGGGTGAAGCATATAAACGTGGTTTTGTGCAGAAGTGGCTGTGAGATCTCCTGTTGTGGGTGCGACTTCTGTCTCATACACCTGTGTCTTTGACTACTAATAAGAAAAAAAGTCTCTTTTAAGTAATACAGTAAATACATGATTGTGTAAGCACAAAAAATGAGATTCAGAATGTCTCTTTTTTTAACAAATTGGACTCCAACATCAACTCCTTTCAGTGAATTTAATGCATTTTATAATGCATTGCATAAGCCTCAGAACAGGACAGTTATGTGAGTGCCTCAGCCTCCTTGGATTTTGATCTTTATATTCTGGTTTGGTTTTGCTTTGTCTTCAAAGAATATATCTGAAAAGTTAAATGTGGTGGGATATTGCAGCAGAGATCTCTAATCCTTGTCTGG
>JBCJKH010025993.1:11452-28170 GCA_039877255.1 Loriculus beryllinus
CCATTTTCTGGACCTGATCCAGCATCGGTGAGGGATCACTCATGTAGTGATGGGCCCAGAACTCAACACAGTACTTGAGGTGCACCCTCACCAGTGCTGGGTACAAGGGGATAATCACTGCCCTAGTCCCTGCTGGCTACACTCTTTCTGAGAGAGGTCAGGATGCCACTGGCCCTCTTGGCTGCCTGGGCACAAGCTGGCTCATGTTCACTGTCCATCAATCAGCAGCCCCAGGTCCTTTTCTACTGAGCAGCTTTCCAGGAACTCCTCCCCAAGCCTGTAGCATTGCATGGGGTTGTTGTGTCTCAAATGCAGGACACGGCACTTTACTTTGTTGAACCTCTTTACCACTGGCCACAGCCCTTCAATCCAGCCTGTCCAGATCCCTCTGCAGAGCCTTCTTGTCCTTCGGCAGATCAACACAGACAATTTGGTGAAGTCTGCAGATTTACTGAGAGTGCAATCGATCCCCTCATCCAGATCATCAATGAAGATATTAAACAACACTGATCCTAACAAGAAGCTCTGAGGGATACTACTAGTAACCAGTCACCAACTATTTACGACCACTCTTTGTGCTCTTCCATCCATCCATTTTCCAACCCAGAGAAGAATCCACCTATGCAGGCCATGAGAAGCCAATTTCTCCAAAACACAGTGTAAAATGGTTTACTAAAGTCCAAATAGAAAATGTCCACAGGCGTTCCCTTGTCAACCAGGCAAGTCACCTTATTGTAGATGGAGATTAGGTTGATCGAACAGGACCCATATGATTGTAGATTATGCTGCATAATTTTAATACTTTTTAAAATATAAGATATTATATAGCAGAATTTATTTCTTTTTTTTTTTTTTTATTTTTTTTTATTTTACAACCAGGAACTTGTAAATCAATAAGTTCATCACATACTAATTGCCTCACTTGTGATATTAATTTTTCTATTCAGAATTTTCTGTACATTTTTTCTATACCTTGAAGTATTTTTTAAGATCTATTTGAGACGCTGGATTTTTAGATTATAGTTATCTGTACGGAAAAAAAAACCCAGCAACTCTGATGGGCACGTCTGTTGGATAATACTTCCATTTGGTGAAGATTTCCATCTTATTCAGTAATAGTACTGTCACAATTCTCTGCTTTTTCTTACAGTATTTTGTAAATGCTTGTACTTTTCTCAGATACACATTCACTAATGGATTGTAAATTATTACATTTAATAGAATTTTTCATTCACTTCACACCTGGCTGTTTTTAATAATTTTGCTGTATTAGGGGCCTCTGCCTCATAGGAGAGTTCTTCATGTAAATTGTTGTTCCACATTGAAAGTTCCACATTCAATTCAATAGACCTCTGACACTGATGTCCATTTATGTTTTTTGCATTTTTACAAGGCTGGTTTCACACTATTGCTTGATAATAGAGAAAATTACGTGTGTCCTAACCAGCTAGTATGAAATTACACTATAATCATAAATATTACAGCAAAACATAGACTATTTTATGCAAACAGAAAGGAAGAATACAACTGAGATACCTGCTGCCTGAAGAAAATAATTTTTATCACTTTATGCATTTTTCGTGCATTGTATGATTTGAAAATGATGCTAGCCTACCAGTATGTGAAACTATAATTCTTTGTTCTTATTCCTTTTATTGTTGGTGTAAGTCATTCACTCAAATGCTCTGCTACAAGCTGGTTGTAAAGGTAGTGCACTGTAAAAATATACTACCAGTTCACAAGCTCTGTATCTCAGAAAAATGAAGGAGAGAAGCAGGACAGTAACATCCTCCGTATTTGAATTTACAAACATTCATTCAGCATGAGGCATAATTCCTGAAGTTAGTCTTATTTATAAATTGTAGCTTTGAAAAAGTTACACTTCACTACTGCAAATAATATTTTGTCTAAACTGATTTAATGTGTATTTTAATGAATATTCTAAATGACTCAGACTTTAAGTGGCAAAAGAATAAGATTATTTTACCTTTTTTGTTAGTTGAAAGTCCATTTTAAGTTACTTACCATTAGCAATTTTTATTAGCATAATTTTTTCAATTACAAATAAAGAAAATGAGAAAAGGAATATTTTGTGTAGTGAAAATAGTGAGCAGATTTAACTTGATTGAAAATTTTCATATAACCTCACAAACAATGTTAAACAGAATTATTTCACAGAATCACATGATCGTTTAGACTTGACGGGACCTTTGAAGTTCATCAGATTCAAAGTACCTGCTCAACCAGAGTCAGCTGGAGTAGGTTGCCTCGGAACATGTCCAGACATCTCCAGCACCTCCAACAATGGAAACTCCACAGCCTCCCTCAGAAACCTGTGCCAGTGCGCAGCCACTCAATAAAAAAACATTTCTTGCTGTTCAGAGAGAGCACTCAGTCTTTCAGCTGGTGCCTATTGCCTCTTGTTCTGTCTGGTGCCTATTGTTTCTTGTTCTGGAAACCACTGAAATGAGCCTGGCTCATTTGTTTTGCATCTTCCCTTCAGGTATTTTCATACACTGAAGAGATCCACTCTGAGCCTTCGCTTCTCCAAGCTAAACCATTCCATCTCTCTCAGACTTTCCTCATATGTGAGGTGCTCCTGTCAGTTCATCATCTTCATGGCATTGTGCTTGACTTGCTCCAGGAAGTCTATATTCTTCTTGTACTGGAAGCCCAGAACTAAACACAGTACAATAGATGTGGCATCACCAGTTCTGAATAAAGGGTAAGGCTTGCCTCTCTTGAGTTGTTGGCACTGCTTTTCCTATGCAAGAAAGGCCCCAAATCTGGTCAACCTTCTTTCCTGCAAGGGTACATTCCTTGCTCATGCTGAATTTGGTGTCCGTCAAGAGCCACAGGTCTTACTGAGCAAAGTTACTTTCTAATTAGTTTTCCTGTAGTGCATGCTGGTACCTGAGGCTATTCCTCCTCAGTCCCAGGACTTTTAATTTGCTTTCCTTGAGCTTGTAAGAAATTTCCCCTGAGTATCTTTCAAGCAGATCTCTGAAGTAGTTAATATCTGCGCTCCTGAAATCCATCATTCTTGCCCTGCTTTTTTGCCCTGTCCTCTACTTGCAAGATTTTGCATTCCATGATGAGCTCATCCAAAGTTGTCCCTGGCTTTCATATCCATGTCCAGAACTTCCGTATTAGTGTCCAGTCCAACAAAACACTTTTTCTTGCTGGCTTCTCAATCACTTCTGTCAGGAAGTTACCGTTAAAGTACTCCATAAATTTCCTAGATTTTTTACTCCCTGCTATGCTGTCCTTCCAGCAGTTATCAGGGTGTTTAAAGCCCCCCCGAGGACCAGAGCATGTGAACACGAGGTTTTTCCCCATTGTTTGAAGAAGGCCTCATCTGCTTTTTCTTCCTGATGAAAGTTGGCTGCCCATGGGTGACCCATGCCAAAAGTGAGCACCACTACGAATGGAGTAGCACTTAAGAAAAACTGGAACTGGGGAGCAGCAGAAAGAAACCACTATTGTCTAATATCAACCTTCTGCACTTCCCATTGTTTACCAAAGTAGCTGTGAAGAATGGAGCATAAGATGTGATGAAAACAGAGTTCACAATAGGAAGGGTCTAGGAGATGTGTTGCACTGACCTGAGCCTGGGGGAAGGGGAAGAAAGGCATCTCCTTTAATTGTTTAAATTACTTCTTTTTCCCTTCAATACAATGTATCATAAACTAAAAGTTTCTAAATGGAAATAAATGAAATTAACTGAAACTCGATGAATTGAGGCTGGTTTTCACACTGGATTTCATGGGCAGGAGTGGGGGAGAAACTATAGAAGAGAGCATGTTGAATAAACAAGCTGTCAGTAATCACTGAGAAAAAGTTCATTTTGTTTTGCTTGTGCATACACCTTTTACTTTTGTTATTAAACTTTAACCTGATCCAAGAATTTTCTTGCTTTCCTTATATTTTCTTCTCAGTCTGCAGGACTGAGGAGTGAGTGAGAAGCTAGTTGGGTGTTAGACCGTTGGTTGGACTCAATCCACCACAGCAAGTGTACACACACTACTTGTTTTCAAACCTTTAGCTAGACATAACAACAGCTATGTAGCTATCGAAGTAGATGTTGTATTAAATTTTCACTTGTATAAGTGACACATGGTTTATACTTTCCCTGTGTGGGCTAATTTCATTTTTATGTAGCTGTGCTTATATTGGGACATTTTTTGTGAGTGTTATCTAGATCTAGTCTATACTATATCTTTACTTGTATAATTATAAAGTTGCACTTCTAGAGTAGATTCTTAGAGGAGCTCATATACATCCTAAAATTAGAATTTGTTCTGAGTTCTAACTGCAGAGAACTCTTCAGAAGTAGGAAAAAATTCCTGTTTTGCTGAGAGAGGCAAAAGCATTTCTGATTTTTAAATAATTCTGTTCTTCAAAGTTTAAGAATAATAAAGTGATAAAGCCATAAGAAAGAAATTTCACCAATATAATTACAAAATACTTTTTGATTCACCTGCTGTGATTGACTAAAAGCCCCATGTACTGGATGTAGTAGTATTCCAAAATACATCAGTATCAACAGATGGATTCTACATACTGCGAACTTCATGAGCTCCATGGTGTGACAAAGATTTGATTTCCTTTAATTTAATGGTTCTATTTACTAAATATTTGCATACTCCTTATGCATTTCGGATGATGAAAAAATAGGCAATTTGCAAGCTGAAAATAACATCTGCATCCAACATTGCCTTTTTTCCTTATGTTATTAAAACAGTATGCTAAAAAAGCAATAGACTAGTATAGCTTGACATTCAGAAGACATAAAATGGCTAAAATAAGGTTACACATACAAACTTTAAGTAATTGTTCCAAAACTCTATGCATATGCACAGCATCTTATCACTGAGAGCAGAGTCATACTCAACAAAATTCCAGTATTAACATGATGATCAAATAATTTGAACTGAGGCTGGGAATCCGTAGAGTGTTCAGATTCAGTAGGGCTATATAAATATTCAGTACTTAGATCACCCCAGTGCTGAAGAGTGATGACATTAATTTATGGCCATGGAGTCTAAACTGATAGTTGACTGATAAATATTAACAATGAAATAATAATGCCAAGATGCTTAATTAGAAAGGATTAATTCTAACTCATATGTTCCATAAATTTCAGGTCATCCTTACTGGAGGGCAATGGTTAGCAGAAACTAAACAACAATAGAAAAGATAAACATTTATCTGAAATACAGATTTTGGTATTTTTTTGTTTGCTTGTTTGTTTATTTTCAGGTAAACTGTACCTTGATAACTGAGAAAGATTTTACGAATAGTGATTTAGTCTATGAAAGTTAGACCAAGGTAATGTTCTTTTGCACTCTTCATGGTTTAGGGAAATTTGATATCAATGAAAAAATTGTTGCTTAAAGTGTCCATTAATAGTCTATTGCTGATGGCTTTATTTGTTTTAAAGAGAATTTTGCAATGGTATTTTTCACCTGTGGTATTGGAGAGTTTAATACTACACAGGCATATTTTATTTAATGAATTTTAATGAATTACCTATGCTGACTCAAAAACTAATTGTAATTAATACTTTCTGTATCAATGCTAGAGATGAAGACAAAAGCATCAAAGTTTTTATAACCTTGAACAAGGGGAAAATCCCATGCAAATACCAAAAGAACATTGAAGATTATGATCTTTCAACCTTTTTTGTTTTTATTTTTTATTACTGTAGTTTCTAATTTGTCTTTAAAGCTAGAGCTTTTTGTTCAACATGCAAAGTAACAACACACGTATCTTTTCCTGCAGGTCAGGAGAGATACAATCTTTTACCTGAAATACCAAAACCTAGATATATGAAGACATAATATTTTGGGGGTTTTTTTTTGTTTTTTTTTTTTTTGTTTTTTTTTAATGTATGCAGTGTTAGAAGAATATAATATACTCTATCAAAAAATGGGGAATGTTATCTGAGCTGTAAACTCTGTCAGAAAATTTGCCTTCTTTTTAAAAGGAAAAATACTATGCTTTAAAAATACAAAATATTATTTCTTAGATGTATTTCCACAAACACTTTCTAACATTCATACTTTGAGAAAAATCCTGGAGACTGGAATATTTTTTACAGCTAAATCATCATTCAAGAAGATTCTGTCTAATTCATGTTTCTTCTCATTAAGCCAGGACACATTTATACAGTGTTTGAAATGACTCTTCGCTGGGCATACTTTTGCAAGTATTGATGTAAGACGATAGTTATTTTCAAACTGAGTTAAGTAGTGAATTTTTCAAATTTATCAGATGTTGCATTGCTATATCTTATAATTTCCTTGTACTGTTAGAAGCAAAGGCTTCTGAGATTCCATACTGTGTATTCTAGAAAGCTGGAAACAAATGACTGTCATGGTTTAACTCCAGCTGGCAACTAAGTACCACACAGCTGCTCACTCTCCCCTTGTCTCCCAGTATGACAGGGAGGAAAACTGGGGAACTAAAGTAAAACCCATGGGTTGGGATAAGAAGATCAGCCCTTTTCTGGGCAACTCCCCCCAGTTTATATACTGAGCATGAGGTGCTGTGGTATGGAATACCCCTTTGGCTAGTTTGGGTCAGGTGTCCTGTCTCTGCTTCTTCGAGGCTTCTTGTGTGCCCACATTGGCAGAGCTTAAGAGACTGAGAAGTCCTTGATCAGGGTAAGTGCTACTTAGCAACAGCTGGAACATTGGTGTGTTATCAGTGTTATTCTCAGACGAAACCCAGAACACAGTACTGCACAAGATACTAGGAAGAAATTAACTAAATCCCACCCAAAATAAGGAGAGTGATGGATAAAAATTAAGTAGAAAGAGGTGATATTCCAAGTCTTTATCACAGTGCTGAGGACAGGGCAGTACGGTGAGGGAAAAAAAGACACTTCAGTGAGATTTGTATAAAGTGATTTTATTTAGCATTCCTATTTTTAGACCAACATTTTGTATCAATACCCAACTTCAAAAAGTTCAACACACTCTCAAATTCGAATCATACTGCGCTGATCAAATGGCAAATGACTCTGCTATCCATCACTGCAGAATGTCGATTGTAAGCAACACATGGAGAGCCTTATTTCAGGCTGGAGAAGACAGTTACCTTTACAACACCTTCTTTTATTGATTTCACAGTTATTACAATGCAAAATTGAAGCAAAAGAAAAATACTATTTCAAATATAATTCTAAATAGACTAATATTAGAGTTTTAGGTATTTTTCATAATAACCTCATGCTCACATATATGAATTCAGATAAGCTAAAAATTCAGCTTCTCAGATGTGGGTAAATTCTGGAGGTAGCTCTTCTGCTAAGTTTTATTTTAAAAGAATAGATGGCAGAAGTAGAGTTTCTCTATGTAATGTTCAGTCATTTTGACATCTGAATACATCTTAAATTTTGGAATTATGCTCATATTTGGGGCCAAGAATTAAAATATAATACAATATTTTGATAAAACATACATACATATTAGAGTTAAGGGAAGCTGATCATTTACTTAGCATGAAAGTAATCAAAAGAGGTTGGAAAATTTCATCTTAATCTCAAGTGGTCAGAGATGAATTACCCATTTGTTCTTACCTCTTGATGCTTCCAGTGCCATTGTAATATAACTGCAGTTTCAGAAGTAGTTCAAAAAGACTGAAACATTTCATTTCATTTCTTTTTAACTATATGCAGTTCATATATTTTGCAACTGAATGAATTTCATTTCATTTCTAGGCTGGACCTGACAATCTATGGGAGTTATGTATAATTATGTTCAATCCTTTCCACAGCTGACTCAGTACTTTGTTAGTGTGGAGAGAGAATTGCTTCTCTTGAGTTTGTTCTCCAGTTTTCACTTCTTTAAGTCCAGGTGAGTAATCTATATTTCAAAGAAAGATGACCTTTGCTTGATTTAAATGGAATCTTTCTTTCAATACCTGAAATGAGAAAGTGATTAAAGTTTTGGTTGATAGGCAAGATGTATTTTAGAAGCAGATAAGCTTAAAGGTCAGACACTGCCAAATGAAAGATTTTAACATTTTAATATTTAAATACTTCATAAGAATCATGGTTTATGCATGCCTGGTACTCTTTTTAAGTTCTAAAATAAAATTGCTCTGCTTTTTCAGAAGATTCACCTTTCAATGTTAGGTACATTTTGATAGTATTGCGTGAACAATTACTTTGCAGCATTTGGTCTTCCTGCTTCGTTCAATACGAGGTTTTATTGGCCTTTCTGTCAAATAATTTTAAAATAACAACTCAAAATAACATGAAGTAACACCAGAATTAAAACACCAGCTCTTCTTTCTTAGATCAATTTCTTTTATATCTACTGATGACTTAAACTCTGGATTTGTTCATGTAACAGATAGACTACTGTCTAACATAAAGTACAACTTTTGTTTCACAAAGAGTCTACTGGTTTGAGAGCTGTGTATTGTGTGCCTTTTCAACAGATTACATTTTTTTTGAATGTGCAACATAAGATTAACAGAGGCCTTCTGTGTTATGAAAAAATTTTGTGGAATCAGGAGAAAATAACTGCTAGTTTTCAACCTACGTAACATAAAAGTTTGCAAACTCTTCAGAACTATGAGCCACTTTAAAAATGAGCCAATTTAAAGATAATATATTTTAAAAAGTAATCCTAAAAATCAACCCAAATAACTAACCCACATAACGTGTGATATTTTCCTTATTTTCATACTATTATAAATTTGTAGGGATTTCCCTTAAATTATATCTGGAGGATGCCAGAGAGCAAGAAATTAGCTTCTATCACTGTTTTTTAATCCGCACTTTATTTTTAATTTTAAACAATTTTATCCAATCTAATGTAGGGCAATATCATTGGTTTTTTTCTGATGTTTCTAACTGATTAAAACTAAAGGAAGATTTATCACCAGACTCCTGAAAAACATTTTTAGTGATATCAAGAAATAAACAGCAAGTCCCGAAAGACTAGTAGCAGTAACTTCACCCAGTGCAAAATGTTGAAGATTTGATCTCAGAACAACATCATAACTTTGGAAAATTTGCTTCTTTATAATTAACATTTTTAATGAATCTGTAATAATTCAGTCATTTCCCATATGGTCTAGTCAGTTAACCCTTAACGAAAGAGACCAGAACTTCAGTGTCTCAGATAAAGAGAAGAGACAATATCTGTGTAAACTGTTTTCAAAGATGTTAAAAATGGCCTATGTATCTATTTCAAACTTAGTTAGTGAGCTTTGTTTTCAGTTCTGAACCTGCATTCAAAGAGTAATTATTGAAGCAGCTGCCTTTCAGATAGCATACTGAGAACGGCACTGCGGTGAAACTAAGAGAACATTATGCTTTAGGGAGGGAAAATGTGTATGATGTCTGAATTCTATATATACTTATGAAAAAAAATAGATACCCCACTTTATCCATTTTTTTTCCCCTTGACTGCAGATAACAGTTTCTAGTTTCCTGATAAAAATTGGATCTGCTAAATTAGTAGCATTGCTAATAATCTGCATTTCTGGCCTTTACGGCCCTCTAGAACTGCAGCATTAAATAAAGAGAAGAGGAAACATGTTTCAAGTGGTACACTTTCAAAATGTTCATGAAACTGTGCTAAAGCACGAAAAGGAATGAGTAGCAGCTAGTACAAATGCTGCCTCTTCTGTATAAGATGTATTATTTTTTTATAGTCTTTCTTGTCTTTCTTTTCACCCTTTACCATACACTAACCTCTCCAAGCCTCCTGAGTGGTTTTTTTTGTTTTTTGCATTTTGTTTGTTTGTTTGTTTGTTTTAATCTTTCCTCTTTGTTCTGCCCCTGTTTTACCTGTGAGGTGGAGTCCTGCTTTTTGAACATCATCATCACTTGCTTCACCTTTTCTCTTTGTTTATCAATTGCTTTGTAACATAAAAGAACACAGAAAAAGGCTGCTCTTATTGGAAACATGGTGAATCTGTAAAAGCCTAAGCAGAATTTAAAGAAACTCACACTCACTTTAACAGGGTCAGAACTTCATGCGTACATAGTCAATGCAGAAGCAGCAATTAGCAGAGAAAAATGAGGAGGAAATATTGCTAATAGAGCAATTGATACTCTGATCTGAATACAATGAATAGTAATATGATTTTGCTGTGCTTTTGAACAATTCTGGTATGAACTGCAGTATACCCGCACCTAGACCTCAGGGCAGAATAGTTTGATGTGTTTTCCCTAGATTCAGCTTGTGTCTACAGCTTTATATGCCTAAAGGAAAGACCGGAGAAAGACAGCTTGTGAGGATTAATGTAATCTGACTTTTAATGAAAGCTCCCTAACATACAGTACCACATGAGATGAAGAAGGATTGAGCAGTACGGTTTTAGTCTTCTGCAGGAATCAAGTAAGTTTGGTTTACAGCAATTAGTTGCATAGATGAACTCATTCAAAAGAACACAAAAATTATTTTCTTTTTTAAAAAATTGTTTTTTTAAGTTAATTTTCATGCTATTCTAGCAAATAGAAATGAAGCTACTTAGAAGGGGGTTTTATTGTGGTGTTTTGTGATTTTTTTAATACACTTCTTTCTTGCCTCTAAAAGGAGTAATGGAGTAGTTGATCCACCTGTGAAGTATGATTATGTAGTATAAAGTTGATTATTTAGTTTATAAATAGGAAACTTGGCTCTATTAATCTGAGCAATTTTGCAGTGCCTAGCACTGAATCATCTGGGGTTCTTTTCTTCCTTTTTTAAAAAAAATCCAAGCATTATCATTTCAAGAAATAGATGAGAAATTTTTTTTTTAAAAAAGCAAGATAGGTTTCAAACAGATGTGCTTTAAGAAGCCCAAAAAGAAACGAACAGCTGCTATCAATTATACAGCATGGAACAATTATTCCATATGCTTCCAAAAAAAAAAAAAAAAAAAAAAATTATATATTAGCAAAATTATTATTGCATCAAGAAGAAAGGGGAAAATCCTCTTTGTTCCTTTAGAGATTAAAATCCAGAACTGCCTTTTTTTTTTTTTTTTTCTGTGTCACTTTAGGTAACACTAGACTTTAAGGACTCCAGACAGCTGTAGATTGGCTTGAACAGCCCATATAGAGAAATAAGTACAGTGCAAAAAAGCTAAGGGACCAAAGCAGAAAGATCAGTGTTTACACAGAATGGAATTTTTATTTACTCGCAAATCATGTTTTGTAGGACGTGTAAAGAATAACATACCCTTTGTTAAAAATGTAAATATAGAACCAGAGAATCATTGAATGATTTGGATTAGAAGGGATTTTCAAAGATCATTGTTCCAACCCCATCTTCAACTGGAACAGGTTTCTCAAAGCTGTGTTCAATTTATCCTTATACGCATCCACAAGTTTTCTGGACAACCTCTTCCAGTGTCTCACAAACCTCATAATATTTTTCCTTATTTCCAACCTAAATCTACCCTCTTTTAGTTTAAAACTGTTGCCTTTTGTCCTGTCACTACAAGGCCTAGTAAAAAGATTTTATTATAATCCTCCTTTATATATAGAAATGTCACAATATGGTCTTCCTGGAACCTTCTCTTCTCCAGGCTGAACAAACCCAACTCTCTCAGACTTCCCTCTTAGGAGAGATGCTCCAGCCTTTTCATCAATTTTTGTGATCATCCTCTGGACCTGATCCAACACGTTCATATCTTTCTTGTTCTGGGGATTCCAAAGCTGAATGCAGTACTACAGGTGGGATCTCATGAGAGCAGAGAAGAGGGACAGAATTATCTCCCTCAACCTGCTAGCCATACCTCTTTTTCTGTAGCCCCAGATATGGTTGGCTTTCTTGGCTGCAAATGCACGTTGTTATTTCATGTTCAATTTTAATCCATCACTATCCCCAAATCCTTCTTCAAGACTGCTTTCAATCCAATTGTCACTCAGTATATACTAATACTGGTGTTTGCCTCAGTCCAGGTGCAGGACCTCACACTTGGCTTTGTTGAGCTCTGTGTGATTCACATGGGTCCACTTCTCCAGCCTGTCAAGGTCCCTTTGGATGGCTTCCCTTCTCTCCAATGTATCAACTATACCACTCACCTTGGTGTCATCCATAAGCTTGCTGAGGGTGCAATCAATACCAATGTCTTCACCACTGAAGAAGAAATTAAACACTATTGGCCCAAGTATGGAGCCTTGAGGGACACCAGTCATTAGTGTTTTCCACTTGGACATTGAACTAATGACTGTAATCCTTTGGATGCAGGCATTCAGCCATCTAGTAGTCCATCCATCAAAATCTTTTCTCTAATTTAGCAGCAAGAATGTTGTGGGGGACCATATCAAAGGCCTTACAGAAGTCCAAGTAGATGACATCCATAGCTCTTCACCTGTGTGCTGATGCAGCCACTCAATTGCAAAACACCACCAAATTAGTCAGACACGATTTGCCTTTCCTGAAGTGATTCTGACTCCCTCCAACCACTTCCCTATCCTCCGTATATTTCATCATGTCTGCCAGAAGGATCTACTCAATGGTCATATCAGGCACAGAGATGGGGCTGACTGGCTGGTTGTTCCCAGGGTCTTCCCCTTGGAAGGAGGGAAAATCCCATTTTCCATATGGGATTCAGGATACATGTGTGCATATATATATATGTGTATATATATATACATATACATATATAAAAAAGCTACGGCTTCAAAGCACAGCATGACCTGGTCGATAAGAAGAGAGTTTCTTGACTACTTTTGAAAACAAGAAGGAATTAGAGTAATATTTTCAAAATCCTTCGGAAAAGAATTCATAACAATCTGAAAACTTTCTTTTTTACTCAAATGATACTGCAGCTGCTTATAAACGCATGTCATGGTTTAAGCCCCTCTGGCAACTCAGACCCAGGACAAGGTATAATATAAAACTTCCTTCCATGTTTGCCTTTGAGTCAATTTAAGTCAATCAAGCCAAAATGTCTTTGAGTTAATCCTAAAATAGATTTAACCTAAATCAACCAAAACAAGGACATCGTAACTTTGTGAAGATTTGATTTTGGTATTTAGTGGTGACAGTTTATTGATGTTTCTGAATTTTCTTATTTGTCATTTTTTCCAGTTTATTTTCCTTCTTCATTGATTTTAATTAACATTTTTCCATGAGTTTCTACTCTTCCCAAGCATACATTTATAAATAAATAAAATAGTAGACACTTTCACAACCTCGACCTGCAAGCCATTTCCAGTCACTAAGAGTCATATGTAGCCACTATTATATATGAAAGCCAACTTGTTATCTTTTTTGTTTGGTTGGTTTTGAGTGTCTTTGGATTAATAACTAGATATGCTCATGCATATCTAAGATAAAATTCAAACACATTTAGTCGGTGTTAGAGCTCCTGTCCCAGTTATTCTGATTATCATTCCAGCTTTGAAACTACTGAAATTACTAGGGGGTTTTGTTTTTGTTGTGATTTAGGTTTTTTTCCTTCTCATTTAGGTTTTTTTCTCTCTTTTCTAAAGACTCAGGTAAGGTATTGTTTTCCAGTCCCAAAAGTGTTTCTTTCAGATCAAACTCACAGAAGTGCTTACTGCTTTTCTAGCAATTCACACTGAAATTCAAAGCCTGAAGAAAGATCAATAATCCACAATTGTCATGTACAATAATCTTGTGAGTTAAACCCAGCTGGCAACACAGAACCATGCAGCCACTCATGGTCTCCCCACTTCCTCCCTTCACTCCTGGAGGGATGGAGAGGAGAATCGAAAGAACGCAACTCCCATGGGTTGAGATAAGAACAGTCCAGTAACTAAGGTGTAACACAAACCCACTACTGCTACCACCAATAGAAATAATGATAAGGGAAATAACAAGGGAAGAGAATACAATACCACCCACTGACTGATAGCCAGCCTGACCTGAGCAGTGATCTCGCCCTTCCAGGTAACTGACCCCAGTTTACATAGTGGGCATGACATGTTGAGGTATGGAATACCTCCTTGGCTAGTTTGGGTCAGGTGTCCTGTCTCTGCTTGCTCCCAACTTCCCCTCCTCCCTGGCAGAGCATGAGACTCCAAAAATCCTTGGTCAGAGTAAACATTACTGAGCAACAACTAAAAACATCGGTGTTATCAGCGCTGTTTCCAAGCTGAAAGTCAAAAACCACAGCACTGCGCTGGCTACTAAGAAGGAGAAAAATGACTTCTACTGCTGAACCAAGGACAGTATCCACCCTTTATTCCATACCATTCACACCCATAATGATAATAATGATAAGGGAAATAACAAGGGAAGAGAATACAATGCCACCCGCCGACCAATAATACTCTGTGCAACTGAGCAGTGAGCCAGCCCTTCTGGGAACTCCCAGTTACATCCCGGGCATGACGTGCTGTGATATGGAATACCTCTTCGGCTTGTTTGGGTCAGGTGTCCTGTCTCTGCTTCCTCCCGGCTACTCCTCCTCCCTGGCAGAGCATGAGACTCAGGAAGTCCTTGGTCAGACTAAACATTTGAGCAATAGCTAAAAACACCGGTGTTATCAGCGCTGTTCCTAGGCTGAAAGTCAAAACCACAGTGCTGCACCAGCTACGAAGAAGGAGAAAAAATGACTGTTATTGCTGAACCCAGGACATTCTTAAAAACATATATTAGAACTTACTGAAAAAATAAAAAAGGGAAAAATTGTAAACGTAGCAGACACTCAACTATAACTTCCTTATTCCTTCCTTTCATATGTGTTTCAGACTCCTTGTTACATCTTAGGGTTCATCTTTATCATTTTTTAAAACAGACATTTAAACAAAACCAATCTTCCCTCCTTATTGCAATTGAGTCTAAAATAACACAATTGCAAACAGTTATTTCCATGAAATTCAGCAAAGTTCATGGAATTAATTTGCTAAAATACTACTGAAACTATAAACTGTTCAAATTTATTTCTTTTTTTCAACTCTATTAAAATTATCTCCAGAATTGAAGAAAAAAGAGATGGCAACTAAAATACTTGTATTTAGTAACAGAATATATGGCATGTACAAAAAAAAAAGTAATACTCAATTTTCTTCTGCATTGCCTAAAATATACATATGGTTTTACATATTTCCATTTTGCATTTCAATTACTTTCAGTAATTGCACCTTCAGTAAATTTGCAGTCAAGAGCAGTTTGGGCATAAGTGTTGATATGCTGGAGGTTAGGAAGTCTCTGCAGAGGGACCTGGACTGGCTTGAGCAAAGGGCTGTGGCCAGTGGTATGAGATTCAACAAGACGAAGTGCCATATCCTACACTTGGGCCACAACAGCCCCATGCTGTTTCTCCACTACAGGGAAAGAGTGGCTGAAAAGCTGCTCAACAGAAAAAGACCTTGCCTTGCACACAAGTGTTAATACAGATTCATTTTGCAGTCTTTTATCATATATGTGACGTTATTTTATTTCAATGTGCATAACTAATCTTGACAGCTAGCTGCGTACTCTTCTGGGTTTTAAATGGTCATGCCATTGTTTCACTTCTCCTGTTCCATACAAGATAAAAAGTGTTAAATCAATTTTTTTAATGCCAATTGCCTTCTTATAGCTTGTTTATCTGGCATTTGGCAAATATCAAAGTAACATATAACTAAATTACAGACTCTATATTTCTATCTCATATTTATTTGTTATCTGTTTATTATCCTTACAAAAATGTAAGAAAAACATTAATTTGTTGCTTTCAATTCTTTAATAGATATTACCTTTGCAAAATTAATAGAGTGAAATCTGTTTTATCTGGAGTCTGTGCTTCTTTCAGAACATGACTGACAAGATCTGACTGATTAACATTATCATGTATAGAGAAAAAAAATTGATACAGTAGGTTAAGGAACATGGAATGAATTTAATTATTCTGATGAACAAAGAAATCCATGGTGAATGATTTATATACATCTTGCTATATACATCTGCTATCTACTTTTATTACATTTTCTAATAACGTTATTTTAGAACTGTGGTGGATTACTCTGGACAGCAACCAGAAAACTACCCTGACTTTTGTTCATTTCCCTCTCAAGAGGTATGGGTATTAAAAATAGAAGGAAGGTGAAAAGGCTTGTGTATCAAGATTAAGACAATTTAATAAGAAAAGGAAAAGCTGAATGTGCAAGAAAAGCAAAAAGAAGAATTCATTCACTACTTCTCATTGACAGGAAGTTATCTCACATCCCAGGAAGCAGGGCATAGCAGTTATCTGGAAAGGCAGCTACCATAATAGCAGCAGTCTCCTCTTCTGACTTCTTTCACTGAGCTATTATTGCTGAGCATGACGTCATATGGCATATGTTCAGACACATCCCTTTAGTCGTTTCAGGTCAACTGTCCCAGCTGCGTCCCTCTGAGTCTCTTGCCCAGAAGAGGGAGACTTTGTGGGAGGTGGAGGAAAAAAAACCTCTCTGGGGCTCTGCAAGCCCTGTGAAATGGTAGTCAAAACTGGTGTGGTACCAACATTGTTTTAGTGCTAAATACAAAGTGCAAAACTGTATAGACTGCCATGAAGAAATGTAACTTTGTAACTTCATCCATGCTAGTCTAGGCATTCTTTCAAATTCTTTCTCATTAGTCCTATTCCTGATTGCAGCTAATAATAATGTGTGATGGTGTTGAGTGGATTACAGGAGAAAGTGAGGGGGTTTTTTTCCCTTTTTCTTTGGCCAGATTGCTTTAGAAAGATGTTATTGTCAATTATAAGAATTAACTGAGTACTCATCTACACTTTTGAAGGTGTAATTTCACCACTCTACAATTATA
>JBCJKH010025995.1:0-14469 GCA_039877255.1 Loriculus beryllinus
CAATGGCTTTAAACTGAAAAAGGGGAGACTTAGATAAGGTATTAGGAAGAAATTCTTCTCTGTGAGGGTGCTGAGGCGCTGACACAGGTTGCCCAGGGAAGCTGTGGCTGCCCCATCCCTGGCAGTGTTCAAGGCCAGGCTGGGCAGGGCTTGGAGCTACCTGTCCTAGTGTAAGGTGTCCCTGCCCATGGCAGGGGTTGGAGCTAGATGATCTTTAAGGTCTTTTTTTAACCCAAACCATTCTATGGTTGAATAGTGTCCCTAGTTGTACTGAGATGTCTCTCATGCTGGATAAAAAACATTACTCACATTCATGTCCCAAAAGCAACTGTCTTTCCCCACCTCTTTAGTGTTTTCATGATCATCTGGAAGTTTTGCCAGCTGTCAAGGAGTAAGAATTGATTCATTCTGCCTTTCCTGTTGTATACTGGAGATGAGGTTTTTTGTTGTGTCCATTTGGCATTCCTTGGCACGTGAAGATGCATGCACTAGCTGTCCTTACGACATCTTTCAGATTAAGCACTCAGTGTTTACGGCAACTGATGTAGCAAGTTATGTTCAGCTCATTTCGTTTGCTTAGGCCAAGTACTTTGTTAATCAGTAAAAAAAATGTGGGTTTTTTATTTGTTTGTTTGGTTGGTTTTTGTTCTTTAAAATTGTTGTTAGATGAGTAAAAGTTTGGTAGTGTGCAAAAATGGAGCCCATGGGACCCTTTCTTTCTCAGATTTCCTTGTTAGATCTAAACAATCAACCCTATTTCTTTGTTTATATCAAAGGCTATAAGAAGCTTCCAGCTTTCATGTGAGCAGGTGATGTTACCCAAGACCCCTGCATCTTCAGGTTTGTGTTTGATGTTATCCTTGTAGAGGTTTTCTCTCCCAAAATCATTTGAGAATGGGCTGGGGGAGAAATCAGTTTGAGGGGATGTATACGTGGGATGTGAGGTATAAGTGGAGGTAGATTCTACAATTTCCATAGTTACTGTTCTAATCATAATTGCTTTTCTACCTTAGTTTCTTCAGCTGCTAATTGAGGATGCTACTATTACTTCAGTTATTCACAGCAGTGTTCTGTGACCTCTTCTTGCTTGAGGGTTGAGCATTTCAGTGCACCTAAGTACCCAGAGTATTTACTGAACACCTGAGTACAGTTTCTCATCTTCTCTGACTGATTTAAAACTGCCAGTGGAAACAATCAGTATAGACTTAAGTTTTAATCAGTTTTGCTATTTTAATATACTAGTGGATGTAATTTTCTGTTAATATTACAGCTCTTTTTTTTAACCTGATGTCTTTTACTTTTCTGCAGTTCATACTCTGAGGCCAGCTGACATTAAAATAGTCACTGCAATAGGAAGTTTGCAAAGAGTAAGTACAAGCGGGAAGTGTGCTAAACATGACCCATTTCCTCTCCTGTGATGGTGAAGTGAGCCGATGATGTAGTTTGGGGTCACAGTTAGGGCATTCAGGATTTGAACCTTTCCACAAACTTCAAAGGCTTCTGGTGAAAAATGACTGGAAATACCTGCTGTTAAGTGTTCCAGTATAACCTGAGACTAAAAATAGCCAGCTGACTTCGTGGAGGAGGAAATGTGATCACAGTGCTCTAGCAGAGAACCATAATATTTGACTAAAGTGCTTGGATTTTCCTAATGACAAGCATAACAGATCAATTGACTGGAAGAAGAAGCTGGGAAAACTCAAAATGGCAAAAAGTATAATTTTTCTGATCACCAGTAGAACAAATTATCAAGAATTGCAGTAGATTTTCCATCCTGTTGAAATGCTTTCCATAGAAACTGGTTTCCTGTCTAGAAGGCAGAAGGTCTATAAGAACCACAAAGATATATTTCTGATGTATAAATCAGTGGGTAAAGTTCTCCTGCCTATTCTGTTACAGTCAGATTTGGTTGATCTTAACTTAATAGTTGGAAATGAATATCAGAAATAGACCTGAGGCCCAATTAAAAGCATGTAACCACAGCTCTCTACCTTTAGAGAAATATAGAAATGCAGAATGGACAAAAATTTGTAGCCATTGCAAGTCTACAGCTGCAAGGAAGCAGAAGAGAATTCTGTCTCATCACAAAACAACTTTCAGATTTGAGGTGGTATTCATCAAGACATTTCCTTGGGATGAAAGCTTCCTATTAGAAATTCAGCACTCTTGAACTCCTTGCAAGTACCGCTCTCTTTGAAAGGAAATAGTTGTCTTAAATGCAGAGAAGCAGAATCCTGGCCCTTTAGAATAAGGGTTTGGTTTTCTTTGCACTAATGTCTTTCTTTATTGGTTGTGGATGGTGCCATAAAAACGATATAAATAATCTTTTAAGGAATGTCTACTTTCCTAGAGCAAACATTTCTGTCACTCTCTTCTTCACAGACCATCTGGAATCAATGACGTTCTTCTGTATCCTCAGTGCTTTTTCATAGACACCATATTGGCTGAGTACCATCCATGTAAACTAGCTAAATGACTTCTGGTAATGTCCCTTGTTGAAAAGGAGTAGATCCTGAGAAATTTAGTTTAAAGCAACATTTCATTTGACTAAATTTGTGTTCAGCTAGACAAATTTAATTTTAAGCCATGAGTAATACATTCATTAATGAAAGTAGTAACTAAGAAAGGATTACTAGGCTATGAAAATACACTGTAATAAGGAAGCTCTGGACAATAAGTGTTGTGAGTAACTACAACATGATGGAGAAGACTATGTAGAAAACAATGCTACCTATACAGGAGTGGATTATGGTAGGGATATGTATACATGTAGAGTATGTAGAGCTACTTTGCTCTTTGCTTAATGCTATTCTTCTTGCTTGTTTGTTCACAGACACCAGGATCTGGTGTACATCATGAGGATTTACTCCAAAGGTAACAGTCATTTCTTAGCATTGACAAGTGTCATGATACTAATTTATACAGTATCAAGGTGCAGGAATTACTCCCAAGCAAAATTATTATTGTTCTCTAGAGGGGAGGAGGAGAAAGTCTGTAAGATATAAAGCATTTTGAGATTCCGGATCCGTTTCAATCCTTGGTTAAGAGAAATCCTTTCTACTTTGCAAGATACAGAACTACCTTAGGGTTGCATAACCTTGATTAAGAATCATTGCTACATGATGAATCCTAAGTAGTAAATATCATCATTCACTAGTCAGAGACCGGAAGGCAGGGATTTATTATAGCAAAGAAAGCACATAGGAGTTCTGTCACCCTGTCCTCTGCTTGAATTATTCCCAGTGCTTTATGGACAAGCTTTACCCCATTTTTGTCCATGCCCCCTTAGAAGATCTAGATCAATGAGTGAATATACGGCTAAACCTCGTAGATGCAAGTCTGTGCAGCTCTTCTGTGTCACAGCATTCCAGATGAGGATTTAGCCCTGCACGGATGTACTTTAAAAGATTAATTTTTTCAAACAGTTGCAAAAAAATCTGTGCCCACTTGTATGTGGGTGCACACAGAGAGATCCCTGCATTACTTGTGCCTATGCATAAGCACAATTACTGCAACATGCATAGTGTAGAGACACAAAATTTGGGATTGAACGCTGTGTCCTTACTCAGCAGTAGCTGATGACATGATCATTTTGGTGAGAGAAAGTCCCCATTCTTAATTTCAGCAGCTGCAGGGAGCACCCCTTCTGAGCTGTAGTGTAGCTAATAAGAAATGGAGGCTGTGCTGTAATAAGATTTTTTTCTTTGAGAAATGGAATAACAGTAACTTCCTGTTTTCTCTTCGTTTTCTATAGCACAGGAAGGAGCCTCCTCGAAGTGAGCGTGGAAACTTTAGCAGGTGTGTCTTACTATCACACTGAAAATGGAGCCAATTGATTGAACAGCTTGCTGACAGGGGTGTAAGGGATGCCTAAGGGACAACATACTTGGGGTACATGAGTACAGTCAGGCTGGGTTATCTGTGCTCTTTAAAGAGCCTCTCTGTGTACAAAACCAGCAATGACAAAGGGGTTCTGTGGCGTGCTGCAGGAATCTTACATGACCAACAGGGATTTTTTGGGCTGCTGCTACTACCCATGCTACAGATTCTGTTGGTGTGTGATTGCTGTCCGTGCAAGTCCAGAGAAAGCTTGTGTGGGTTTGCCTGTCCAATGCTCTTCCTGCTGCCACGTGTTCAGGATTTACACTGGAGCTGCCATAGATGCACCACGTAAATGAATTATTCATCATTCAGCTGGTTCCAGCTGGCTCTGAAGGCAGCCTGGACTTGCTTGAAGGGTGTTGCAGGTAAAACCTTCAGGTCCACTGAAATGTTGAGTTGAGATAGCTCAAGGATTCTCCTCTCAAAACCTGCTTCTCAGTGTCTTAGCATCACCTCCATTTCCCTTTGAAAGGGATTTAAAGCCTGTCAACTCAGCACTGCAGGAGGCTGTCTCCAGGTAGACCTTTCCAGTACCTTCATACCTAGAGCTGCCCGTATTTAAATCCACCTACAGCACATGAGGCTGACATGAGAGATGGGCGATGGAGGTTTCTGACTGACCTGAGTCTGGAGGCAAACTCAGGCTCCAAACCTCCACTTCAGAAGGTGAGGAGCAAAACCAGCAACAAAAGTTGCAGAGGGGCTTTAATGCCTACCAAGAGATCCTCAGACTTTATATTTTCTGGCTGGTTTAGTTCTGTTGTGTTTATAGTGAAATGGCAGACTAACAGTCCCTTGTGTGCAGAAATCACTAATCTGTGTATGTCTTTCAGCTCTCATTAGCAGTTTTAATCCCTCAGTCCTACACCAGTCTCCTCTGCTTGGCACAAAGGGAGCAACACCAGACAGTCAAGCCATGTGAGTCTGAGGGTGTTTCACTGGGCAGTTGATTTGCAGCTGGCAAAGGGTAGGATGGAAGCCTTTTACACTGCAGCAGTTCACTGGGCACCCAATATATTCAATGGTGGCAGAGGCTGCACAGACACTCCAGAGGCAGACCCTCCCACTGTGTCTCAGTCGTCACCTCTCGGAGGCAGAAGGAACAAAGCCCACTGTGTAATTTGGGCTCTGGATCATCTAACTTAAAGGTCTCTGTCTTTACAGATGTAAAACAATTTTTTTTGGATCAAATAGAATTAGAGATGTGCCTACAAAGCCGTGCCTGCTGTTTTCTGAGTGCACATGTCTGAAAGTGAGATGCCTGAATATGAGCTAATCACTCCAGGCTCTCTGTGTAGCGCAGACAAGTGCCTAATCTTAACACATTTAGGAGAGAAAAGATTAGTCCCACCTGAAGTCTCAAATGTTGCTTGATTTAATGGAATAATCAGCCAAAGCTTTGCATTTAGCGATGCTTTCATAGTTTCTCTTTTCCTTTTTGCTTTTCAGAGACCTCCTGCATCAAGCTGAAGAAATAGTGAAGCTCATGAAAGAGAATCAGGTTTGTTTAAAGCACACGACAATTCAGAGAGTTTGGTGTTGAACCAGAAAAAAGGGAGAAATGTGATTAAATACTCTGACAGCACTCAGAAGTCTCTTCAAAATAGAAAATGGCATTTCTTGAGGTTAATGGGCTTTGGTCTTTCTGTTGTAAATAAGAATCAGTTCTGTACCTTTCAATTGAAGAGTTTTGTTCTCAAAAGTATCCCACCTGGTTTACAATTATCAGTGGCTGAAGAGTTTGGTAGGGAAACCAGTATGTTTGTTTTCTTTTGATTAAGGATGTGAGACCTCTGCTAGCTACACTCTCTAATGGTGCCAGTGTTTCTGAGAAGTCAACACCCAAACTCAATTCTCAGTATTCATCTCTTCGGTTTCCTCTTGATCTTTTAGGGTCATATTTTCAAGAAAGACAGAAAAGACCTAGATATGCTTTGGCTGGTGTCAGTGGTTGATGCTGGTGAGACCTTGAATTATTACTCATGGCTGGGTGCTTTGTAAATCCCATCCTGCAGTTTTTTGCATTCTTTTTTCTTTTATTCTTAACCCTGAGGCAATTTATTCTGTAAAATGGCCTTGACATAATGGGAAAATGTAATTGACAAGGTGATTCTGCTGTTGCCTCCTTGCTCTACAGGAGCCCGTTGGACTGTTTGTACATGGATTTGGCATACATTTGGGGAACTGAGTGGTTCGAACCCAAGCTCCTGAGGATTGGCAAGAACTGCCTAATAAACACTGAGCAGGGCTCTGCTGTTCAGATTTTTGCTCCAATCTTCATCCCGCTAGTGTGACCCAGTGTCAGCGCTTCAGGAATGTTAACCCTGTCAGCAAGCTGTGACACTGATGGAAAGATGCAGCATTAAACTCTGTGCTAAGTTGTTTATGCTCAACTTCTCAAATAGACTCCCTGATGGCAGAAGGAATTTCTGGCTCTATCCTGACCTTTTTATAGTTGACAGCTTTAATTGCAGCTTTTGTTGTCTCCTCTAGGGAAGAGCTGGATGGCTTGTCAAATGGAAGGGATCAGGACCACCAGGGTTGGGCCATGGACTACTGCTTGGTCTTGCTGATTTAAAGCCCTAACAAAGCTTCTGTGAGAAAGGAAAATATCAAACGGGTCTCTTATTGTCCTGTTCCTTCAATTTCTTTAATTTACTTTTTCCTCCCAGATGATGGACTTCCAAAATGACTGGAAACTCATCACAGTTTTTTTTAGTGCTGAATGTTCTTCCTGTGCCTCCACACAACTGGTAAGCTTTTAATAGGGTGGTTTAGCAGTCAAGGCAGGTGGTTAAGACACTTCCCCAAAGTCTGCTCTTTGCCATAGTGAACCAAAAGAGTAGCTACTTTTGGGATGACGGAATTAAAATCCAGTGATTTCAGCTCCCTGCACATAGAATCATAGAATAGCTAGGGTTAGAAATGACCTCAAGGTCATCTAGTTCCAACCTCCCTGCCATGGGCAGGGATGCCTCACACTAGACCATGTTGCCCAAGGCTCTGTTCAGCCTGGCCTTAAACACTGCCTGGAATGATGTGCTTTGTATTTGTAAACATCTGCATTTAATTTGTAATCCCAAGTCTGAGATGCCTTAGGAGAACAACTCTTACCTACCTTCAAGTCTGTAGATGCTTTTCTTCCCCACCCGTGTAGTTTTTAATGTTGTCTAGTTATAGGCAGTTAAATTGCAAAACTGGTTCCATGCTTTTTTCTCGGTGCTGACTAAGGTTGAATCCAGAATATAGTGGTCATTGGTAATCTTCCAGTACACAGCTCAACACACAGGGTTTGTGACTTTTGGCAGATTGATAACTTTGGCTTTTCTACTAGTTTTTATGGCATTTCTTATCTCATTTACAGAAGAACTGCATATTGGACAACCTGGAAGAGCTTAAATCTGTCTTGAATTTTTTCTATGAAAAGGTAAGATTTATTCATCAACCTTGAATACCTGAATCCTTTGCATTTTTTTTTTTTCCCTGCAGTCCTTGCTGGACTAGGGCTTGCACCACTGACTTAAAACACCAGCCTCTGACTCCAGTCCACTGGCTCCATTCGGCACTAAGTGTTTTAAAGGAACAGATGGATAACAGCTTCATTTTGCAACAAAAGCTGATGTACCATTCACTGTTTGGGGGGGAGGGCTTAAAGTTGTTTCTATAAAAAATGGAGTATATCTGTCTAGGTCTGAAAGTTATTCATGTTTAATGGATCTGTTTGTGAAAAGAATTGATAGCTAATTATTGGATGTGTAGAGCTACCTAGGCAGTGTGCAGGCTGCTAACTAGGTGATGACTTTAACGGACCAGGGAAAGCACACATTAAAAACATCTTTAATAGATTTTTTTTTTTCCCCTATTATGTGTTCATTTTAAGATCTTTGGATTTCTAAAGGTTTTCAAGCTGGGAGAGTTAAGAATTATCTGCTTATCTGGAAGGATTTCTGGGAAATGCTCTGTGGTTTAGTCTACCAATGAATAGTAGACAACAAACAGATATATCACTACTAAAGCAGACTGTGAACTGTTTACATGAAGTATTTCAATAGCATTTTCCAAGAATTTTGTTTTGCTGGACTGAGGGCCTAAAGGGTACTCTAAACCTGCTGCAGTTTGACTGCATTAAGCCACAACCACTCATTTCTCTGGCTGATTTCAACAAATGTTGTGTATGGGTGAAGTTTCACCCACACATTCTCTCCAGATTCTCTCCACTATTACATCTAGAGTCTGTTTATGTGCACTTGTAAAAGTGAAATATCATTATGTAAATGGAAAACCGCTTTCTGCTTCAGGGAGAGGTGAGGTGGGACGTGCGAGTGCTTGTGTTGTTATACAGGACGTTTCATCCCCAGCTTTGCATTGGTATGTTGCCACGAAAATGGTAATTCTGAGATCATCTGAGTTCAGTTAAATTGGCTGGTGGCCACTTTAGTTGTGTAAAACAAATTTCTGAGTCTTGGTCAAGAAGTCATGGTCACAAACTCTTTGTGAATGGTATGCAACAATATTCTAGGTGGAAGGCACAAGAGTAGGGTTCAGAATGGAAGTGGTAAAGATGTAGATTGTTGATTTTATGCAGGCAGAACCTCAGGCCAGAAGTAATACCTGTGAAGCTGTAGACCTAATTTATCATTATTGCTACTTGCTGATCTTCAATTGTAAATATAATGTGATTAATTATTACTTTGCTACTGCAGGTTCCCAAAGCCTTTGTAAATTTAGTGGACTCCACTGAGCTTACAACTTCATCTCTTGCATGCCAAGATTACAGTAATGTCAGGTAATAGAAATTTCCTTAAGTTCTTGACACTGCTTCCTGCTAGTACTCAGGCTATGTATACGTACTGACTTTATAACTGAGGTAGAGTCTTCTGAACAGTTTCTCTGCCCGTGATACAGAAGTATAATAAAGATTTTCTGTTTCCACTTTGTTTCTGATAATCTCTCTCTGCAAGGCATATTTTTACCAGGAAGAGTAGGTGCTTTAGTCCTGCAAAGCCTGATATTGTATGTTTAAATATTGGGTCAGTACTGAGGGTGGGAAGAGAAAGCCTTGACACTGTACAATCTCCATTCAGCAACAGCCAAAGCATTGGTGTGTCGTCAACAGTTTTAGCCACAAATCTAAAACACAGCACCATATGGGCTGCTGTGTAAAAAGTTAACTCCATCCCAGACAGACCTAGTACTGTTTGTGATTATGGTCACAAGACTGTACAATCTACCTACTTCCAGCTCTTTAGTCAGTGCTACTTCTGCCCTGTAACTCTTGAGTCAAAAATTCTAAAGGCTCTTTAAAAGTTTAGGAATTGGTGTTCACAAAACAAAGAATTGGTCTAAGCACATTGTCAGGCTATGTGAAAACTATTGCTAGGGCTTAGGGTGTGGTAGGATGGTGAACGTCCAATTTGTTAGCTCCTTATGGTAACTACACACTTAGATGGTTTCATCCATCTTCCTTTCTCAGTACCTTGTAACAAAAGTGTGAGTAGCTTATGCCCCAATTTAGTATAGAGTAGTAGTGTGCACATAGACAGTTATGATGGAGTAGTTTACAGCTGATGAGATTAAACTCCATCTTACTCCACAGTAATTTTTTTCCTGTGCCTGTGGCATAAGATACCATATGTACTAATATAGTCATTCTGAAGTGTTTCACAAGCTTTGCCTGTATACAACCCAGGATACATTCCGTCAATCAAGGAACGGGTCTGGCTGCTGTGTAACCATGTGCTTAGCAACGAATATAAGCAGAACTGAAGCTTTCCTTTTCAAGAGTGACTGCATGCAGCATTCTAGCTTATGTCTCCTGCAATAAGGGGGAAAATGTGAGACAGGTACATAAGATGTGGAAAAGACAGATTTAAGAATTTGGGCCTTGCCATATGTTGAAGGCCTTAAAAAATAAAATTAAATAGATCTCATCTTTTTTCCTCTGAGCAGTTTCTATATTTCCTTTTCAACTTCAGGCATTTTGCTTTCTCACTGTCAGCATAGTCTTATAGTTGTGTTTATCTGGTGGAACAGTTCTACCAGTTTGCAAGCCTTGTACTTCATGGTTTGGTAAACTCCTGGATTCATCTGTGCCTCAGGCCCAGATTGTCTCCCAGATAAAGGGCTTGGCATTTGGCTATCAAGACTTCATTTTGAACTGTACTTTGAGCAAAAATGTAAGCAAGTGCCAAAAGATGAGATTTCAAGAGTCCAAGAGGACAACAGTGGCTGATATTCCCAGTCACGTCCCGTATCAGTACTTAATTTTGGGTATTGAAGTCTGGGACATAATAGGGTTTTAAAGTTCCTTCCTTTATTAATTTTTTACTAACTTACAAAAAAAATGTTGTCAGTCCCTGCCAGTGGCAGGGGTTTGGAACCAGATGATCTTTAAGGTCCTTTCCAACCCAAACCATTCCATGTTTCCAAACCATCCAGGCAATTTCAACTGAGTATATTTTTGCTGGATATTATTCTTAGATGTATCCTATTTGTTCCTGTCTACAGCCTTGGGAGGTCTGGGTTTTCCAGCTAGCTGCAGAAATGTCCCACATGCACATCTCACCAGGTTAGAAATCTGGCTGAGACTGGTTAGCTGCCTAACAGTGCCTGGCTATCCTTTAGCATATCTAAGCTTTTACAACATTGAGCTTCCATTCACATTTCTAAATGCAGGTCTTGTGGCTGTTACTAAGGCAAAAGTTCATGTGGAAGTGCTTTGAGTGGGCTCAATTTTCCTACGTGACTATAGAGAGGGAAATGTTTGAAATGTGCTGCTGCTGCTATTTTAAGCTTGAGCATGCTGCTAGTTTGTAAGACCCTGGGCTAATCCAAGTCTCGTGTATTTGTCATCTGAATAGGTTTTCAAATCAAGAAGTAATTCAGAGCTCTGGATTTAGAAATAGAAATTATTCTATGTTTATATAAAAAAATAAGGATATTCTGTGTTTATCAGAGGTTAATAATGTCTTTCATGGTTTTTATTCTTTTCTGCAGCAATCCAGGCAGGAATCAATGCAATTGTGTTGGTGAACACTCCCCATTAGATGAGAACATATTGAGGTGGTCCTATTATGTATGTATGGCATCTTCTGTGTTGTTTGGTTCTCATATTGCTAGACATGTCTATTCATTTTTCCGGATTGGACTAAAGTGAGGAGTTCAGGGAAGAATAGCAGTGAGGAAGTTGAGTAACAGCTTTTTTACCAGAAGTCCACAGCAATCCTGACCCTATTTCTTAAATCAGGAATATTGGAGATAAGTTCTCTCTATACCTGAGCGATCTTAGTATCGATTGAAGTTTCTAATGACTGTACAGCTTTTTGGCAACCTAGGATTTGTCATATCCCATCAAAGAAATGATCCATCTTTTCCAGTAACCTGCCACATGGTTTAGAAAACGGAAACCTTCTATTAAGACTAATAGAGCTGGCTGGAATTCCTTTTAAAAATGACAGGGAAGCAATAAGCATGACATTTCATTGCCTTGCTAAGCCTCCTGCTCTTTCAGATTATAGTATATTAGTGTAGCTTTCTCATAGCTACAAGGAGTTTCCAGTTATTGTTTAAAAAGATTTCATTAAAATGCCATCTTTGTTCTGGATTACACAATTTTATTACTGTGGTTTATGAGGAATAGAGATAATCTTTAAGCCCTGGCAAACTGCACACATATTACACTCTCTACCTGATAATACTTATCTGGTTAAATGTTTGTTTATTCAGGATGCTTGGGAAAAACTGCTGGAGTCCAAGAGGTTTGATCAAAAGGATGACTTCACTGTCATTCTTCAGCCTTCCCTCCAAGTAAGAAATCTGCTGCTTAGACCAGTGTGTGAACTTGAGTTGCTCCATTCTTTCTAGCTTGTATTGCAACAAGGAGGGCACAAAATCACAAAATAGTATATATAAACCTTTAGAATTAGTTTTAAGCAATGTTAAGTTTGATGGCTTTGTAACAGTAGCAATGGGAAATTACTGAGGTGCATGATACATAGAAAAAATAGCGTACAGCTGGAGAACACACTGAGAATTCTTGTACAAGGTAAATCGTTAGAGTTGACATTGTTTTAAGAAAAACAGTCTAGAAGAACAGGACACAAAGATAAGGACACACGTTAGGAGGAGCTATGCCCCGTGTCTCCTGATGCTGCAATAAAGAATACCTGCTTGTTAGCTTGAAAACTTTGTTGGCAAGTTTGTTCTTGGAGTTTTCTCCAAATCAGTATCTGCTGAGATTTAGCGCACTGTTCAGCTGGCTCTTTCCTGTCTAGGCTGTGTGTAATGCTAGAAGACAAGGTTAGTCAGGCACATGCAGAATACACCTCAGGATCAGACACAGGGGTCCTGAGAGCAGAATTTGCTTCAAACAGCACCAGTCAGAGATCTCATGCTTTGAATGCAATATTCCTGGAGAAATCAAGTCGTGGTCCCTCTATAGATTAGATCACAAGTGTCGGGAAACTGTCAGTGCTGGTAGTTTTTTCTATGCCTTTGTAGTCATCAGCATATTCATCCCTGACTATGCTCACGTGTGTTTGGCAACAAAGGCAAAAAAGTGGGCAACACGAACTATTTAAAAATAGATGTGTGTGTTGGGGGGAAGATTAAGGTTATGTCATAGGTAAATTCTTTATTTCTTCTGATTTGACACCTGCAGGCCACCATGTATGATTTTCCAAACTCCTCCAACAGTCACTTTCATTTAAAAATAAGCATGATCACTTAACAAAAGTTCTGTCTGCTTCTGCTTTTTAAATGCATGTAAGTGTTAACTGTAGGAAGTGCTGTTTATTCCAAATCATTTATATGATCATATCTGCGTGTTTCGCTCATCAGCTGTATGTCACTATTGTGATTTTGCTTTGTTGTTGCTCTGGTTTTCTTGTCCTGATGATGTTCAGTTCCCTCACTGCTGCCTTACAGTGGTAGGTACAGTGGTTGTTTACAAGACCACCATTTGTTCTGTCTTAATGCACCAGTAGTAACTGTGATTGGCAACAAGTGGCTTAATGAAAGTACCAGAGATTGATATTCTTGTGGATGTGAATATTATTTTGTGGATTGAAACTTTTCTGTGGAATATCTCATCTTACCATACTCTTAAGTGTTTTCTAATGCTCAAAATGCTTTCTCTTTCAGGGCAGGGATGCTTTCATTACCACTTCAATAACACAAGTGGAATCTCTGGAAGAAGTTTATACTATCGTGAATTTGGGCCTCTGGAACAACATGGTGAGCATTACCACAGACACTGTTGCTTACTGGATTTAGTATGGATGCCTGGTAGCAGCTCCATGCTAGCCAGGCTTTGAGTAGCAAATAGGCAGGAGAACAGAGAATATAGGAAAGGAACACCCCATGAGTGCTATCCTAAGCTGTAAGGGAGACTGACCTTGAATAATGCTAAACGCCTTACACTCCCAAGACAAATCTCTTGCTTTTCTGTGGCTGCTACTTACTATGAAGAGATTTTTAGAAAGGTTTCCAAAGTAGCCCTTTGGGAAGTCTCAGGGAGTAAATGAGCTGTGACAAACCCTTCTTTTGCTAGTTTAACTGCTGTGACAGGGCAGCACAGTGACAAGTAAGGCTCATTCTAACCTGAAATTATAGTGATAATACTCTTTTATACACTGTCCTGTATCCGTTCCACTGCCTTTACTAACAGGTCTCTTAACATCGCCTCCTTCTTAACCATCATGCCTCAGCTGCTGTTGCTCATGGCAAAAAGGTGATAGAAAGCCTTGAGGAACTTCTATTACCTCCTCAAGATTTGGGTGTCCTACCCAGCTGAGGAAAGCAGATAAACAGTGCCTTCTAATGGGTGGGAGAGGGTGTCTGAAAGGACCAGGGGCTCTCCAACTCTCCACCTCTCCACTTGACCTTGAACACAATGACCAAATCTGCAGGAGGCTGGTTTTTTTGCCCACCTGAGCTGCGGACACACAGCACTTCTGTGTGCCCCTGAGTAGATGCATGTACAGCTGCAGGGATTTGCATCTTAAAATGGATGGTAGGGGCAAGTGAAGAAACAGGAGTTGCTTTTCAATAAGACTAGGACAAAAAAGCAAGCATGCGGTTTTGGGCTCACCAGAGCCATTTAAGTTAAAGATATAAGACTTTTCTTGCTAGTCCTGCAATCCGGATGTTAATAAGATTTTCATTTGAGAGTATGTACTATTCCTGTGTCTGTCCAAATTGTCTTAAGGATGAAGAAAAAAAGTCTGTATTTCAACTGCCTTTTAGTAAACCACATTTAAAAATACATCCATGCAGATTGGCATGTTCTTGTTTCATTTGTTGCTAAGTCTGGCAGTAGTGATGCTACCATAGCCTTGATCATTTAAAGAAGCAGGATTTTCAGGAGAAGCTTTTACTCAACCTGATAATATTTCTAGGAAAATCATACAGTCACTTTAATAAAAGATCACAGACTGGTTTGGGTTGGGGTTGATTTTAAAGCTCATCTAGTTTCAACCCCCTGCCACAGACAATGACACCTTCTGCTAGAGCTCAAAGCCTCATCCAACCTGGCCTTGAACACTGCCAGGGATGGGGCAGCCACAGCTTCTCTGGGCACCCTGTGCC
>JBCJKH010025996.1:1191-22374 GCA_039877255.1 Loriculus beryllinus
GGTGGTGGAGAGGTGCAGAAGACTGCACAGTAGAGTGGCTTTGCCATTCCTTCACAATTACAGGATGGTTACATTAGCAGTGGATGAGTTACATTAGCAGTTGATGAGTTTTACTGGTTTTAAGTAAATGCCTCTTGCTGATCTTGGGCCAGCCAATATAAATTACAAATAACTTTATATTTGATTTCGGTTTGGTTTGTATGCGCTTAGGATTCAGGTCAGGGAATGTTTTACAATGTCTATTTCTGCTTATAGTGGTTTTTTTTAACATCCCCCATGCTTTCTCCTTTTAGTCTTCCCGTCCCTTTTTAACTGGTGTTCCTGCCTGCTTGACTCAGTGCCAGAGTGGTGGAGACAGCAAATAGTGAAAGAGAGCATGGGTAACTCTCCATACCCTCCAGCCTCTTCCAGAATCAGTTCTTCTCTCAAACCGCCCTTGTAGATCTGAACTGAGGGATACTCACAAGTTATGACTGTATGAATTACTGTATGCTGAAACCAAACCTACAAATTAGGTCTAAACTCATTTGTGGGAACAAAAGATAAAGCACCACAGGGGTTTAGTGGAGCTGCTCCTAATGACATGAGGAATGAATCTGGAAAAAAGTGAAGTTTAGTTTTGCTATTCTGTGCTTTCATTAGTATTTATGTCTCTTTAGCACCACAGGACCTTTCCCTGGATTTCAAGAGCAGTTTGTGAGACTATATCACTGCGATCCCACTGGGTGCTTGTCAGTAGGACTGTTGTGCTTTCTCCAACAAGATTATAAGCACTCATTTACTTTCAGCAGAAGTTTTACTAAGCATCTATTCATATCGTAATGGATTATTGACATAATACAGCAGACTGTTATGAAGTATTCCACTATGTGTAATTAGAGAGTATTTAATCTGCATAATAAAAATCCATATGAACAGTTGTTGTCATTCATGCCCAAAAGCTGCTCATCTAAATGAAGCATGTAGCTTGCCCCATAGATTTAGGGATGGAAAACAGCATTTGGAAAAAATCTCATCTAAATTCAAGATTGCCAAAAAGGTGCTTTTACTCAGCAATCCAGATGTGGGCAATCTGATCCCCCCTCAGGCATATAGATTTGAATGTTAGCTTCCAACTTTCATCTTGGATCATGTTTTTACAGCTCTGTGATAAGTATTTACTTTCCCATTCCTCATGCTTTTGGTAAGCTGCCGAGGCAGTCTACAAGGAGATTGCTCAGGGTCCTTCCTGCCAGGGCTGAGGAGGAAGGGTGATGAGAGAGGTTCTCTGCATTGTGTGGGGCTTTGTGATGTTTATGAACAGTGCATCCACCCATGCTTCCAGACCTGCACAATGTGTGAAAGGTCAAGGTAGCATCTCTATATCGTTTAAGGCCCACTAAGGTATGTAAAATAGAACTCAGCTGGGAATATGAGTGGTTCATAGAGCATCCTTGGGTGCTCCGTAACGGGAGGATTTTAGGGTTATAAAAAAGGTGACTGATAACACAGCCTGATGATGCTGAGGTGGAAACCAGGAAGTAGGAGAAATATTTTACCCCTGTAGCCTGCTAGGGATTCCTTCATGAAAGATTTTACTAGATCAACCTTTGCAAAGAAAGCAGTGCCAGCAGGAAAAAGAAGCTCAAAACATTTAAGAAGATGTTTATTTATAAGTTTTAGTTGGCTTAATAAATATTTCTGTGATTTTTAGTTTGCTAAGGAGTCTCATTGAGTTCAAAATTAGCCAAAGCTGAAGAATACTAACTTCCATTGTAAAGAAAGGTTCTGTTCAACCACTGCTACTGCTTCTTTTCTTGTGGTGAAAATCCATCTGTAAGTAGCCTGAAAACAGGCAAATTAAATGAAAAAGCCCCTAAAACAACCAAAAACGAAATCCAGAGATAAAGCCTCAGCTGTAATTTTCACATCAGCCTTTTACAGTCAGTGTACAATACAGGCATTTTGTGGTATCATAAAGAGTTGTTAGTTGTTCTTCTGGTGATTTAAAGCCCTAAAATTGTCAGCATAGTCTACAATATTACTATGCACAAGCTAAAACTACACTGCATAAATTCCATGGTGCCTTTTCATTTTGGCATCAAAATAATAAACTCAATTACTGGAGAAAAGACGTGTAGGGAGTACAGTGGGCTTGTCATGGCATTAATGAAGTGGGGTGTGTGTGTTGAATCATGCAGAAGTGTGGTTCACAAACAATTGTAAAATATGTGCTGACACATGAAAGTTCAATATTCAGGTGAACTTCTAAGCACCTAGTGCAGGAATCTTACTTTTGTGCCTAGAAATTAATATCAAATGAATGCTATTATGGAATTGGCCTCAATTCTGGTGTTTAACTGTTGAATATTTGTCTTCACAACCTTAACTATAGCTTCTAGCATAATGTGAATTTAGATGGCCAGACTCATGAATTGCAGGCTCCTCCATACCACAAGATGAAGTGTATGTATTTGTGGGTCTCAGCCAAGGAGATTGGATTCTGGGTTGTACTGTAATTTAAACCAAAGACTGTTAATTTTAGTGTATGCATAAAACACCTGGAGCTATCTTAGACGAGTCACAAGATGTGTTATCAACCCAGATATTACTCAGAGCTTTCGGAAACAGAACTCTGAATGTCTGAGTTTAAAAGAAAAGACAAAAGCGATAAGAAATATGTCGAGAGACATACTAAATCCCTTCATCAGAGGGAGATAGATAAAAATAATAACACTTGGTAGCTAAATAATGCAATCTGTGTAAATCTTAATGAAACCTAATGACTCGTGAGCTGTACTGTTAAATTTACTAACCCCATTTTACAGGCAAAGAAAAAAGAAACATGAAAGTGAACGCTAACATTTTCATCTTTTGGGTGCATTAAATTTTGCAACTTCATCCATATTCTTATGTGCTAGTAAAGAAAGCAGAACTGACTTCTAATTACAAGTAAAATTTAAACTATCACATACAGCGTGAAGAAATTTGCAAGGGAGAGAGAAAGACCCCCATTCTGTCAGGCAGCCAATGATTAGTGACCTTAATGGGCTGTTTGAAAACAGGATGCTGAAAGCTTTAAAAGGACAGCCGCCTGTACACCTTTCCCTGCTGAAAGAAGGATGGGTATTCAACAGTTTTCAGTCGATGTTGGTTTGGTTTTCTCTGTCTTATGGAGCCTGCACTTGAATTCTTGTGGAGCAAGCAAGCATTTGGGCTTTACCTGTGTGCTGTTCTGTGCAGTCTTTATCTCATATCAGTAGATCATCCTTTGGCTTCTTTACAGTCTCTTCTACTTTGGAATTTCTAAATTCAGGATCTTACACATTTTCTTCTTTTCCATCACAACAAATGGATACTTGGTAGGTAATAACAATATGGGGCTGTGGGTATCTCCTCCCTTTCTGCAGCCTGTGTGTGACAAAGACCATCTCTATGAGACGGTACTGCCTTTTGAGCCTCTATTTTGCTGTTATGTATTTTATATAAATATATAATGTACTGTCTTGTGGTTGCTTAAATATACTTTACCAGAGTGATTTTATGATATTTATGAAGAACTTGCATTTCCACAGGTTTTAATAGAGATGGTTACATGACCTGGTGGTCTTATTGATTTCTATTAGATGCTGCAGGAGATTACAATCTCAGTTTCAAGAATTCTGCTCTGTAATTTAATTAAGCTAAATAGAGATTGTAGTTATGAGGGGTTACTTCAGTCACTTTTAAATGATTTCGATACAATTTTCTAATCAATGAGGATTACAATGTGAAAATGCTATGCTTAACATTTTAATCTTTAATATCAGTTTCTGGTCTTTTCTTTTTCTTTGGCATACTTTACTGGTATTTTTATGATCTTATTGTGTCTACAGTTGGTTTGGGGTTTTTTTGTCTGTTTGCTGTGAATTTGGCTTTTTGTTCTGAGTTTCTGTCTACATATGTCTTTACGCTTTCATGTACTGATGGGGAAGCAAAATTATCCAGGTTGGAGATGCACAAACTGAGCCCTGTTCTCATTCCAGGCATTCAATGTTGAAGGATTTTGTGGTCCCCTCCTAGAAACCCATTTGGAGGAAGACCCAAGATCCTTTTTTAAGTTCTATACATATATAATAATTTGCCAAAATAGCTTCTCTACAGAATGTATATATGCACACATAGACATATTTATATATATGCGTAATGCATATGCCAATAATATTTTATTATTCCATATAAGTATAAATATATAGAGGTAGAAACTTTGCTCAAATTTTCAGCTTCCTTTTGGCCAAAACTTCACCAGCTGTTACCTACTTCCCTTTCTTGGCATAGACTTGGCATAGACTTTCTGTAGGAAACCTGTTTTTCCACTTCTGATGGCTGCTGTTGTCTTAACTGCCCTAGGGAAGTGCACGTCCCTGGCAAGATGTTCAAAGTTGGATTCAAGTCCTCAACATGTGGGGATCACAGGTATTATCTTTGAGAACACTTAATGAGGAAATCAGAGGGTTCTACAAAGTCAAACAGCCTGGAGAACAAACTGTCAATCTGAAAGTTCTTGGGTTGGTTCATGTTTCTACAACCAGAAAGAAGAAACAATCCTTTAACAAAGAGACTGCTGACTCTTAAGTTGTAATTTGGTCAAATGTAGGTCTACAAAGGTTAGCTCTTACCCTTATCTCAGACCATGTCTTCTGAGAGCTCCTGGTTCAGATCAGCAACAAACAAGACTTTCCAGAATAGCGACTCTTACATTGTTGAGATCCACAGTGGTACTGGCTTTGTTCCTTCCATTCTCATTCATAGAGAGGTCCTTGTACGGGATACTGACTCTTAATTCAAATAGCTTCTGTTTGTCTCCTAGGTTCTACCAGCTTCCTTTGTATTATTAAAGTGACTTGGCTGTTGATTTGACAGCATTTACCTTTGTAACTTCAACATTTCTTTACACTCATAGTCCTTTAGAAGAGAAATAAGATGACCCAGCTCGTGAGCGCTTCCTCATCTTCCCTGGGAGTCAAGAAGGTTTTCCTCTCTTTTGTTAAATATTCATGGAAAAACTCCTAACTCCATAAGCAAAAGCACAAGGCAAGTATCATGGGCTCCTTGTATACTCACCTGTCCTTTTAAAACAGTTCTGCTTTCACATTGTTCTTCGACACACAAGAGCAGACTGAGAGTCTCTCACTCAATTTTATAATTAGTGAGCTGTGTTATCACATTACTCCTCCAACCTAATGCAGCCAGAGGAATTTTGTGTAGACTTAGATTGACTTCTTCCTTGCATAGACCAAACCTTTCAATCCCAGTGAAGTCATTAATTTAAAAGTCTTCATTTGATTAATAAGGATAGTTTATGTCCCTATAAAGACGTCCACTGAATCAGCTTGGTGAATATCCTCTACCTCAGCCAGAATATCCTCTACCTATGCCTTTAATGTGCGCAGGAAGGTATAGTCTTTCTGCCCTAGAGCTGGTTGGTCTCTATAGTCCTTTTTAGATGGTTTCTTGATTTTTCAGTTAAAGGAGTATGCCTTCCCAGAAATTTCTTTCATGATCATAGTCAGCCAGTTGGTAAGACAATATATGACTGTAGTGATTCTTCCATGGTCTAAGGCAGGTTTTTCTCCAGTACTCCTAAGCTCCCTACACACTGCTTTTCAGTGCCAACACCTCCTAGCGCTGAGCTTGCCTCCAGTCAGCAGTAGGCAACAGCTCTCTGGATTACAGCTTACCTGTTTATCCTGGTTAGTGATATCCTGATAAACCACAGTGGAGTATTCAGCGGGCACATGCAGCAAGTGTGCTGATGTATGATGGCGACTTACAGGTCAGGACTTCTTGATCAGCTTGTTTGAAATGCCTCTGGCAGTCATATCCATGTTGTGTCAACAAGGGGAAGGTTTTCCACTGGGGTTCACTGAATGTTTTTGAAGGTCCCCAAAGTTTCTTCCCACCAGGGTCTTGCTCCTCACTACCCTGTAAGCTTGTCTTTCTCTCTTTGGTAGGACACCTTCCAAATTTCTCAGTGAAATCAGCCTTACAGAAACGAGGAAAACGAGATCATAGCCTTTAGAAACAGGCTGCTGCATGCTGCCTCTTTTGTAGTTTAGCCTTTATATTAATCCTAAATGCCTTTCTAAGTAGTGACAAAAGTCCTCTCTTATTTGGGCAAATGACTTCTACCAACTGTTTCTAAACTACATGCTTCCAGGACAGCTGCCTGACATACCTTTGATAGTGTGTCTCTTGCACCAGGACAAAAGATACCTGGCTAGCTGTGCTTGGATATAGTTACATTGACAGTGTGAGTGACATTCAACCACATACCTCAAAGAAAAAGTTACAGATAAGCTACATCTCCTATGTTACTTCTTTATTCAGTTATCCATTTCATTATGTTCTGCTTTCTCCTTATATTTTTGCTTGTTGGACTTGTGTTTTTCTTCAGTACTTCCTTTATCATCTAGGATCTAACATTTCCAGTCATAAAACCACACAGTGCTTCATTTTTTACAGTTGCAACATTAACTTTCCTGAATTTTGTCTTGCCTTGGCTTGCAGTTCACGTTCACCATAGCACAACTCCTGAGAGGAGCTTTTCTTGTTTGTATTCAACACAATTAGATTTTAATTTCAAAAGTCTCTCTATGACATCAAACATAGCATTACTTGTGTGCTGTCTCCAACTGTAAATAGTACGTAGTCTCTTCATATTCAAAGTGATAATCCAGTCTTTGCACATAGCAATCCTTGCAAAATTTCTGCTGTGATTTATTCTTCCTAGCTCTTCTTTGCTTCTCTTCAGCTTTCATCTGCAGACTTCTGCAGAATTGTTTTACTTAAGAACATAATGGATTTGCCCACGGGCTGCTTCGGTCTATATTTTATTTCAAATCTTTGTGCAGTCTTTTATGTGAGTTCTTGCAGATCCACTTTGATTGTGTTTTGTGGTCTTCAGTTTTGTTTTGCATTTGAATCTCTTAATGGATTTACAGTTTAATATGTATAAAGCATCACACATCTCCTCTGATTTCTGATAGGAAACTGATACCTTTTCAACTTTACCTTCCTGTAACTGAAGAATACTCTTAATTTTTTTAGCTGTCCTGTGCTTTCTCACCTGCATGTAGGCTATTCGTCTAAACTGCCACAGAACATCAGCAGTATTTTTTAGGTCACTTTTTCATCTTCTTGAGAATAGAAAAAATTCTTGCCCTGCTTTGCTTCAATTTTCTAGTGTATTTCTGAAAATTTAAAGACGTAGTGTAGTTGTTACTGGTTTCTCTAAGACATTTGTTACTGGCTATCCTTCCTTCTACTTGTGTATCTACTCCACTGCTAGTACTACATCATCTTTTGAGGTGGCAGTGAAACAGAAATCCAAATCAAGATTTAGAAGTACAATAAATCATTATTATAACTAAAGAAAAAGTAATGGTGGGGAAAGATCTGTGTGTTCTGCTCCTTCTGGTGGATAGCACTGAGTGCAGCAAGAGCTACTTCAGACCAGAATGCTTCTTAAAGAGCCTTTTACCATGAGTGTTCTTTAATGTTCATAGGTGCTGTGTACTTAAAACTGTCTCTGAAGTTAAATGAGGAAGGAATGAAATTGTATATTTATGCACCAAATTTCAAAGCCCTAGATTAAAAATTGGCTTGTAATACCTTATTATTTATAAGTTCTTACATTCAGTTAAGTTATCCAATGTTGTTTTTTATGGAGATAATCCAGAAAATTGCTTTCAGTTCTGGAATGACTGACCTCCTTCTAATTAGGTGAAACCTGGCATGCCTCAGATCTACAAAAAGCACAGACTACAGGTACAATACTTTATAAAAAAGATTTCATTAAATATTTCTAAGATCATCATAGCTGAGAAACCACCATTTTGCTTCACTTATTGTTTGGGAAAAAGGCAAAATGTAGCCAGAAAACAGTCAGATTGCTCGCTCCTCACCTGCAGAATCTTTTTTCCAAAATAAATCTTTATGCTTCTTCTCCCTCCTTCTAATGAATGTTTTGATGACTTGCTGGCAAAAATGAAAACAGGAAGAAAGACAATAGTTTGTGAAGAGTCTTTTCACGTGGGAAAAATTACTTTATAGTAACTGTAGCATAATCTGTCGTAACTCCAAGTATAGCAGAGGAGTGCAAGAAGAAAGCAGCATTAGTAAGTGCCTTTTTGGGTATTTCATTGGGATTACAGCTCACTGGCTGTAATTTAGACATCTAAAGTGACCAGTTTTAGGTTGATACTGCTCTATTAACAGGCATGTAGATTGACAATTGTAACTAAGATTTTCTGGAGTGAGATGCAGTTTCAGGAGATAGCCTTCAAAAATACGGGTGAAAGAGTGACAGAATCAACCATGCAATAATTGAGGTTTACACAATAAATGATAGCCGAAAGAGTATCATGACCACCACTTACAGTTTACCGTGACTGCCATTGCTATTTTGTGCAGTTCTTAATATGGGGGAGATGGTGTGTCTCATCCTGTACATACTATTGCAAAATGTTCACTGAATAGCCTTTTCCAAGAAGTAAATACATTTTTTAATGTAAATTAACAGATTATTACCTTCAACCTTAACCCATGGAGCGAAACTCCAGAAAGCTGACTACAACAGTATTTAACATTTTCTATAAAGATACACAGAGATCGCAGCTCAGGAGGGACCCTTTGCTGCACCCATACCCCTTTCCAGATAGGTTGTGTTTTCAATTTCCCTGTATTCTAAAAACATCACAGAGATGACGGGATTTTGGCACAGACGGGAAGTACTGTAGCTGGCTTGCTTTTAATTGCAGAAAGGCCTAGGTTACATTTTTAATGCTCCTGGGAAACCAGACAACACTAACAGTCATATATGAACCCAAGGGAGTAGTAAAAATCATTCAAAATCAAAATAGAGACCACAGTTAATCTTTTAAAAAAAAGATAGACCACAAACTATCTATTAAAAAGTAGAGACCACAGTTAATCTTTTAAGGAGGAAACCTTGCTATTTTTACCTCTTGTGTTTGAAGGTCCTTCAATGTAAAACTTCAGCAAAGTACTAGGACAGGTTTGTTCCTATACCTGCCATGAGCCACAACATCCAGAGGACTTTTCCTCATCTCTGTCAGTGGTTCACAGAGCAGCTAGTCACAGATGCATGCACTGACCTGCTTTGGCTTGTTTTTCATAGCCAGAGTACTTCACCCATTCTCAGCTGGACATGCTGACAGAACAGGATGGCTTTGCCCAGAAGTCCAGTCCCTTAAAAGGAAAAGCTCTCTTATTAAAGGAAAGTTGAATGATAGTGTAGGACTTTTGGCTAGAACTTGTCCACTATGAGTAGTTTTTGGAAGGTTACCAAAAGCTTGTTCCCAAACTGCGTGACTTAAATCAGGGTTTTTTTCTCTTGGAAAAGTTAGCAGGAGTGGCTGTTGGCACGTACCACGATAGAGCAAGAGGGGCTCCAGCTCCAGGTGCCACCCTGATGTGGAAATGACAACAGAGGACAGATATTGCCCAGGTCCCTTCTGCACATCCAAGGCTGATGCTGGTGCGGGTGCCAGGCTGAGTGGGCAGCCAGGGTAACATGCAGACACTGGGGTGGATGGGGAGCAGGAGGGAGAGGAGCCCATAAAGAAGGCCATGCAAAGCAGAGGAGGAAGGTACCAGGAAGGGGGAGCATGACTGCAAGGAGCTGCCAATGGTCTCTACACCAGAATAGCAGTCAGGATGGCAGCTCCAGTGTTTCAGGAGCTCCCAACAGGCAAAGCTGACACCAGGGAAGGCAGGGAAGAGCAGGCACTGTGCCTTTCCTTAGCTAGGGTTGATAAACATCCCTTGTAACACAGAGCATCCAACATGAAAGTTCTGTGTCTTCTGTGATCCTTATGTAGGACACAAGTTCTCTTTCATGGTGATAGCAATTAGCCTCACAACTGCAGTGCATTTGGACATGCTCAGTTTGTCTGCTTCATGTGCTGTGTGTACGATTTACTGTGCATGCACAGCAGTGTGAACATGCAATGCAGCTAACTGGAGCCGTCCTGGCTTCATACTTAGGCTCTCTAGTTCTGTGTTTGATAGGACTGCACTCACTGATGGCTGGTGGCACGTAAATTATCTGCCACTGACATGCGAGTTGTGGGAGGGCAGCCTCCACCCGGCAGGGGGTACCGCAGAGAGAATTCCTCCTGCCCTTTTCACTAACATGCTGCAAGAATAAATCACCTACTCAGCTCTAAATGGTGCTTAAGTGATATAATGGAGTTCTTCCCTGGCCTGTAGACAGAGATAACAGCACTTTGATCTAGCACTGATTAAAACCGTGTTAGTCTGATGTTTGTTTCCAAATAAATATTTTATAACAAAAACGAAGTTGAAAAATAGAATTTGACTATAAAAGCAAATCCGGGATAAATGGAATGAGGACAAGAGGGCTGGTTTTTAACATTAATATTTGTATTCAAAGATATCCTAAAGGCATGCAAGGAACTCTGACATCTAATTCCTTAATATTTGCAGGATATAAGAGAGCTTTGGAGCTTGCCTTATGGGTGAAAAAAAGAGAATATTTGTTTGGCCTATGCAACACAAGTGAAACAAATTAGTGGGTCTGTAATTTAACTATCATATCCATTAGCACAGCTATTAAAGGTGGTTGCTTTTCCCAGTTTTCACAGATAGTTTTGATCTTGGGAGGATTGCCATGCTACAAGCAAGCTATTAAATACAGTTTGTTTTAGTTGTAACTTTTAGATGCTTTGGGATGATAGTATGAGTCATTAGGATGACTCACATAGAAGTGGACCCAGATAACACCACTGCACAAGTTCCTACTCTCTGCTCACCAAACTATCTTCTCAGCCTGCCAGTGACTAAGAATATGTATCAGGAGCATCCACTAAGTGATTTCTTCCTGTATATGACACATGGAGGAGAAGTCAATATTTATACCTCACACTTGATAGAATTCATTAAATATATTTTGCTAAATAACACTCTATATTACATATTCCTTGTCTAATATTTGCCCACAGAAGTATTTGCTATGTGAATCGAATGCCTGGTTAAGAAGAGCTAAATGAGTACAACATATTTAATATTTATTTGGTAGCACAACACAGTAGACACAGGGGAGGTGAGGGAGAATGCAAATACAGGAGGAAGAAAAAGTGATTGAAGGGCATAGACAGAACATGAAACATTTCCACATGATGACAGTGATTGTGAAAAAAGCAAGCAGCAAGACAAGCTCAGGTATTTGGATTTTAGAGTGTAAAAGTTGAATAATTTAACTAACATATACTACTTAAGGAGGACCAGAAATGACTATTCACAGGCAGACATGTTTTGTCTAAAAATACATTAATTCAGGAGAACTCCAGAGGTGATTCACTTCCATAAGATATGGACCATTTGGGTTCTTCATATTTAGGGACACCTTTTACCTTCAGTGACAGGTTCTTAGTATAAGAGAACTTCATTTTTACTTTTATATTGGTTTAGCCTGTGATGTAGTGAGTGAAATCTAATAACAGCAACAACAACCCCCCCCATACTGTAGAGAGCTATTAAAGTCGTGTTAAAGACTACTTAATGGAGAGGTTAGTTACAGAGAAATTGTACTGGCTGATGGGATTTTGTGAGAAGTTATATTGCAGAATTTTGGCAAACTGTGTGCATTAGCCAGTAATATGTTTTTCTGGAAATAAGGCTGTGCACTTGTAATGAAAGCAGCATGTCCTGCTTTATTTTCTGAAATACATTCCTTGAGAACAAATGGAAGTCAGAACCATACAGGAAGAGGAAGGATTTTGGCCGTTTATATTATGATTTGAAGAAAACTCAAATATAATGTACCAGCAGCGAGATGCTGTGATATGCTTAACACTGAACTTTTAATTTTATAAAAGCAAGGGAGTCCAAGATATAAATTTATCTCTACTTGACATCAGATAAATGTGAGAAAAGCTGTACCAGACATTTATAATACTTATTTTAGCAAGTATGTGTTTGCATATTTAGCTGTGGTGTCCTTCTGGTAAATATGATCATGGCATAATTCAACCTAATTTCCTTGCATTGGTTCCCAGCTATGTACTTTTTCTGCTGTGTGTGTGACTGTGATTATCCAATGCAGTCTGGACATCCTAGGAATTTCTTTTTGGTATCCGTATAGACTGGAATTCCTCTGACATCAATGGATTTTTTTCTTTACCAACCACAGTTAAGTGCACTGTTATATTTAATATGGAATTTGAAGGGTTTTTACAGGATCTTTCTTGAAAAGACATGTGTACGCATACGTCATACTGATGGCCTTCATATGTTTAGTCAGTTCTGCTGGTTTTGCATTGTATAACCACAGTCTGCCAACTTTGTTAATGCAAACCTGAAATGTGAAAACTATGTAACTTGAAATTTAGCTTTATTTTATTAAGGAAACATTTTGAACATCATGAGCAAATTTCAAAGTATTATTCTCAATTTTGAATGGGATAGCAATTTACTAAAAAACCACCCAACAAAAACCCTTGTGGTACAGAAACATCAGTCTTGAGTAAATATTGTAGTTTATGCTCATCTCTCATAGCTTTCAATTCACTCTCTGAATGGACTCAATTCTTTTATTGAAATGATATCCCACAAACCAAATGTTGTCCATGATTAATTCCTACATACATTTGCTGGAACAAGCTCTTATGTTGTGCTGTTGGCATGTTGTGTTTCTGGTTGCAGTCTCTCTATGCATGGTCATAGTTATACACACTAATTTATTTTATGGATATGGTTTTGGTTTTGGATTTGCCTGACTGTTTTTCTCTACTCCGAAGTTTTATGGTGCTAGTATCTTCCTTTCTCGGGAGGGTACCTTAGCAAATGTCACAAACATACATACCTACCAGGTTAATAAATGGGAGATGAGTGTTACATCCTGAGAAATGGAACTGCGTAATCTTCGTAACAATAAGAAAACTCTCAGAGGATATTTAAACTTATTCTCCTCATCTGCCAAATCAAATTCTCTTTTTAATTATTCCTAACATCAGCTCTTCTGTGGCAAAGCAATGAATACAAGGAGGGACAAGCAGGAACAGAACAGCACTGAAAACATTATGCAGGGAATTAAAATCAACTGAAACAGAATGATTCTATGATAAGTGTTAGAATACTGGTTGCAGTACTGAGTTACTTTCTTTACCTTATTTAATGCCTAGATGGCTCTTATTTTCCTGTACAAGACACAACAATCACAGTGTGGGACCCAGCAGAGGCATGGTAAAACCGTACGCACAAAGCTGGCCAAAGCAGGTCTTATGCAGCAGCCATCTTATACCACCTCTTTGTGGTCCTCCAATTCGCTCTCCCAGCTATTGCCTTAACGTTAAAGCAGTCAAACTTGGAAAAAAAGGTGCAGGTGTCCCTGTGCTCGATTTTTGGGTCTGCACAGTTTGGGTTTTTTAAATCACACCAGCGATGACCGTGACGTACAAAAGGACCTTGGAAGGGTCATGCATCTATGAAACGGAGATCAAATGTTCTCTGCCCAGGAATAGTTCTTTGCCCCCTGGTGGTGAATTAATTTTGAAAAAGACCACAAAACACTTTTAGGAAAATTTACTTAAAATTAAAAAGAAATACCAATTGCTTCCGTGAACACAAGTGAAAGTGATCTGCTAAGCAATACTTGGTGTGTCACACACAATTAAGAATAATCCTGTTATGAGCAAGCTCTATCAATCTTTGATGGTCATTGCAGAATAGAGCAAAAGGAATCAATATCACGCTAAAAACTGTACGAGACCTTCAGCATTTCAAAGTCACGTTTCTCATTTTGCTCTTTTTGGGAGGGTTAACATCAATGTCTTGAGAACATAGTGTAGCCTTGTGAATCCCTGATTTCCCATGTTCTTACATTGTAGGCTTGTTTGTCTGCACAGCATCCTAAAGTTGTGCCTCTCTCTGGAGATCAGTAATGTTATCCACACAGTGAGAGCTCTCATTCTGGGAAACATTCCTTGGATAAAAATTCTAAAAGAGCTGTACGTCTCTCTAAAAGTCGTCTGGAGGTTTTCAGTTTGCATATGCTGAGCATCTCAATATGTGAATAGAGTACCAGGGTGTTGTTCTTGGAATAGTAATAACTAAATTGACACTGAAAGTCATCCACTTGCAGCTAAAGCCACAGATCATTTTGAGAGGTGTCAAGAATACATTGTTTAAAAAGATGGCATAATCCTTCTAATCACTGATTTTATTTTGTCTTGTGCCTCCTGAACTTCTGCTTCTCCATGTTGATGTTCTTCGAGAAAATACATATTAAAATAAAATAACAGACTATTGGCATGTCATGCAGCAAAATATTATGCATTTATGCTGGAAAAAAGCCATTTATAATGACCAAGGCTTTCATACGTTGGCTTTATCCTATTAGGATGTGGCTGATACTCTGAAGAGGAACCCTCTTCCCCCATCCCACAGTCTGTGAGTCGTCTTGCACAATGTTAATGTGGCTCCAGGTAGCTTTTCAGTCTGGAAAGTGGAGTGACGGGATATGGCGAGCTCAGTAGGCAGGGGCTTGTGTTCTGGCACTAATGATGTAACATGAGGAAAAAGAGAAAAAAACCCCCTGTAACGTAGCTAAAAAGAGGACTGAGCTGCCCAGACCAGGCATGGACTAGCTGTTTCCTAAATAATATTCTTTCATGTCTGATGGACCGTAATAGCTTTCTGGTTTTAGCTCTGTTGCTTTTACTTCTCTTTCCATTCCTACATTTCTTTCTTATTACTTTGACTTATGTCTGGCCTAAGGTAACAGCTGGTCTACACAAATGGCATATTCCTTACAAATCTTTCAGCAGGCAGGGTTCCTATAAAGTGATCCTGTCCCCCTTCTCTTCCCACTGCCGCACTGAATGTTACTTTCCCTTGGTCTCCACTCCATTCCTCTGCTGGTGTGGCTACACTCTAAACCGCGTTTGCAAAATGAGCTGGCTTTAAAAAGAAATCCCTTAAAAAGGCAATAACTGCTTGTTCATTGGGATGGAGCACTACAGGATCCCTTGGAGAGAGGTTACTGCCGCCTCTCTCCTTGCTTTTGCAGGAGAACCCTCTCTTCTGGTGCGAGTCCTCGAACGTTCCTGCCAGCTGTGAAACAGAATTCCTGCCTCTGCTCTGCTCAGCCTCACTGCTCAGGGAACAGCTTGCTTTCAGCTCTCCCAGTGTAGTTATACAAAGGGCTTTTTCCAATGGGAAAGCCAGTTTAAGCCAGGCAGTTTCCTGCCTGCTCTGCCCTCTTGTTCTTGCTCCTTCATCACAGTTCACTGTCCTCTGGATTGCGTGAACGCAGCTGTTCGTGGGTTGAGATGTAAACTGGATCGCTGAAATAAATCTGATTTTTTGTGTGTATATGTGTATACATTGAATACACAAATGGCTTTTTTTATTGAAGACACAACTTGAATCATTTCAGTCATTTGATTTCTAATGTGGCCCACAAAGTGTTGAATTAGCACAGTTGAGGAGGCAGCAAACAGTGGTGCTGAGGTGGGAACAAGTACCTGGGCTGGGGGGGAGGGTGCAGGAAACTCTTAAGCCAGCTTTGTTAACAGAGAAAACTACTATTGCTGTACAAAAATTGTATTACAGAGCACCGAACTAAACTGCTGGAATAGAAAACTGGAATAGACTGCAGAGCAGTCAGGGTCTCCAATCGCTGGAGATAAGGCTTTATCTTTAGGAAGCAAAGGGGTGGTCCCTTAATAAGCTCCCCTAGATGTCTTCTGTTCGAGACATCAAAATCACAGGCTGTTTAGCTATGCAGAATATGATCGTTGTGAATCCTACTGGGCTTGTGAAGCATGTTGGTCTTTCAGTGCTGTTAAAAAACGTTAATAATAACCAGTGCATGCCTCAGGCCTTGGGTGCTACAGCCAATTAGCATCAAAACAGAGATTTATTTAAACAAATTATTTCTGTGTATGTGTCCTTCCCTTATGGTTTGCAAGGGAGAGCTTCGTGACAGAGCGTACCTGATTCAGTGATGCCTGCCTGCATGCACAGACAAACTCAGGGCAGAGAAAGAAAATGCCATCCTTCATAGCTCTCCACAGTCTTAAAGGAGCTGCCTGCTGCAGAGATTACATCCAGAATTAAAACCCTTTCTCTGATCCTCTAGCCATTTAAATGTCATGCCTGAGTCAGAAAAAAATACGAATACCTCCCAACGTAAGTAGTTTTAGACTGTGATGAAAAGGCCTCTACTTCCTGTGCTACCTTTGTGTCAGAGTTCACAAGACTAAGATCTAAATTGTCGTCACTGGTCATCCAATTCACCAGTCACTGCACGTGTCACTGGAGATCTCTCGTGTGTCATTGCAGGCTCACAGCAAAGACAAGTATTACTGAATGTAATCAAGTTTGGTTTGTGTTTTAGTGCTTTCTCTGAAACCAGGAGAGAGAACTGATTTATTTCACACTGTGGAAGCCTAGTGTGAGTTTGATTAATTGAAGTATTGGAGAAGGGGGAAGGGCTACAATGACTCATCAAGAAAAAATAACTTCTCATGACTTTAAAGGGGAAAACAGAGGAATCAGAAAATGATAATGTGTCATTGTTATGGTGGTGCTTGTAGCGTTTTAATAGCACTTTCAACATTTTCTTCCCAGAACTTTAAAAAAAAAGAAAAAATCCTTTTTAGAAATGTTACATGCAGTATCAGGCCTGCTCTTCCAATGGTATAAACATCAGAATAAAAATGAATATTCAGATTTCCCACATTGTTAAACCCGACTGGAATAATTTAAGTATGCTGACTTAAATGTAAGATAACTCTTAAGTATGTATTTTAAATAACCATAATCCCATTATCATTAGTGCACTTTTTTCTCCTATTACTCTTTCTAAATTCACATTTCTCTTGATTGAAAGAAACCATAATTTATCTGAAGAATTCTGAGACGTTTCTTTCAAAATAGCTATCATCTGCTGTTGTTCTCAAAGGATTGAAGCCACAAGCTACCTGCAGTTGGTTGTCAGTGTTAGGCCGGTTTCTCTGGGTCCCAGCAGAATAGAATAGATCATCTGTTTTTATCAGGTTTTTTGAAGGCTGTTTTAACAGCTCCAGCAAGAGCAGCCAGGGGTGGACTTTGAAAGGGGTCATTCTTCATAGCAAACTCCGAATGATGAAAAATAAGATGGAAATAACAAATGCTTCTCTTTGAGGTTGATTATTGCACTAGATCAACTTAACTAAGGAGGCTTAGAGGCTAATGAGGCAAGACAAAGGAGATATGGAAAATACAGAATGAGTCAGAAGGGAAGAATTTGGAAAACGTCTATTAAGAGCGATGGAGTATTGTTAATCCCACATATTAAAGAAAAATCTTTAGCCTGGTTTAAAAATAATACCACCTTTCTGAACACTTCATCTGCCCCTGGTTTCAGAGGGTACTTTGCATCTTTAAACTTTGTTCTACAACCTTATGAGGAAGTAACTCTTTGAATCCAAAGCTGGTATTTTTGTGCAATAAAGCTTGAGGTTTGAGAGCAAGGAGAACGTAGATACACCAGGCAACAAAGGGAATTTACGCCATTAATACTGGTGTGCAAAACACAACCGATTAAGGAAATAAGGACAAGGGGAGAAACTGGTCTATACCAGGTTCAGTTACTCCAATAAAACAGAGCAGCTGATAAGAGAAAACCATGGGCTAGTTAATTTTACTTTGTTATTCTCTAGAAAAGGATTATTTTTTTGGCTCTGATCAAGTGGGAGAAGCAATTTTGTAAGAAGATCAGAATGAACAGTTAAGCACTCCTTTTGGAGAAGGGTGAATTTAAAACATCAGACACTGTTGGTTAAATTGTCATTTCCCGGCAAATGGGTTTAGGTGTCTTTTCAGAAAACAGAGCCAGAGGCAGAATCATGATCCTATCAGTGCAGTGGGCATGCACGTGGGATATGGAAACACGAGTTTAAATACCAATCTAATTAATATTTAAATAGTTTATACAAAAGGGAACAGTTTCAATGGAAGAGACTACCTAAGACTACTCTATGAGTTGGAAAATTGATAATGGCTATGTTGATTCAAGTCCTTGTTCTGAATTAAATAGAGCACATTTTAAAGCCGTATCTTGCTATTCCCATGTAGTATCCAAGGCAGCGCTCTACTACAGTGATTTTGTAAATGGCAGCTAGCTCCTCTTCAGTGACCTCAGGTGCATGAGATTTGTATTTGGGATTTTTTCGTTGGAAAAAATGTTTTCTGAGCTTGATTGAGTTTATGGGTATTTCTGGGGTGTGTGAAACTGTCTTTTCTTGAAGATTCTCATAGTGAGTTATTAATCAGCCCTAGCCGGTTAAACAGATGGGGTGTTCCAAGGAGTCTGACCGTACCACGGACAAGTGATTTCACATTGATTATTGTTAAGCCGTTCAGTCTCTTTTTTTTCTCACCTACCATTTGTATTAATTTAAGCAGGGAAAGAATTAAAGGTCCAGTGGAAACCGCTTAAATACCTAGCCGCTGTTGGTAACTTACCGCAGTGATTTTACGGTAAAGCCGGCCCCAATAACCAAACTCATCCTTAAGGAATTAATAACCCCAGCGCACGTCCCAGGGGAATCCAGCGCCCGGGGGGGGGCAGGCGGGGCCGCTCTCTCGCCGCCTCTTCCCTGCTGCGGGCGTCGGCGAACAACGGAACCCCCGAACCTGCCCCGGGCGCGGCTGCCCCGGCTGCGGGCGGGCGGGCGGGAGGGAAGCGCGGACGGGTGCTGTTCGCGGGCTGTGCGCGCACCTACCCGCGGGTGCCCGCAGGGGCTGCGGCGCACGGGAGGCAGCAGCGCGGGCTGGCAGTGCCGGCCGGCAGGCGGCGCGGGGCGGGCGCAGGGACCCAGCTCCCGCCAAGGCCCCGCGAGCCCCTCCGCCCCCTTCGCCCTTCCCCCACAGCCCCTGACTGCGCGAGCGCCGGCGGTTGCCGGGGTAGCCGACGTCACAAGCTGCGGAGGCGGCGATTGGCCAGGCTGAGAGCGTCCCCCCCCTCCGCCGGCGGGACTCGTCCTCGGCGGGGCCGGGCCCGTCTCGTTCCCGTCAGAGCCGAGCTGCGCCTGGGCCGAGCGTGGCCGCAGCGGCGCCTCCCCGGCCACGTCCTCGATCCTGCCGGGGCCGCGGTCATGGGCAGCCGGCGGGCAGCGCCGCGTCTCCGGCTGCTGCCGCTTCTGGCGCTGCTGGCGCTGGCGGCGCCCCGCGCCCGCGCCTGGGACAGCGGCGACCTGGAGCTTTTCGACCTGGTGGAGGAGGTGCCGCGGAACTTCTACGACTTCCTCGGGGTGCAGCAGGTGAGAGAGGGGCCGGGGCCCGCCCGCCCGGCGCGGGCCCTTCCTGCGGGCACGGGCCTCGCCTGTCACCGCCGTCCCTGCCCCCGCCGAACATGGCTGGCCGGGTGGCTCCCCCCTCCGCAGCCGCTCCCCGCGGTACAGGGCGCCGGGCAAGCCGCCGGCACCTCGCCTTCTCGCCTGGCGCTGTCATCCGCCTCCGGCCCTAGCACGAGTGCGGCTGCCCCGCTCTGCCGCGGCGGTCCGGGACACCACCACCACCTCCTCCCCTGTGCCCCCGTTCCAGTCCTTTCCGCAGCCTCTTCCCTCCCTCTGCAGGGGCTCTGTTCTCCTTCAAAGACTGTTGTGGTTTTTCTCCTTCTGGCCCCACCATAAATCAGCCCTCCCTCTCCCGCTTCATCTTTGTGTGTTCCTACTGCCTGTTGCTCTTCTGAATATATCTATTTTTTTCCAAATGCGTCTAGACAAAAGTAGCCTGTGGGCTTCTTCCACTTTCCGTGTGTATCCTGGGTTTGGCTATTTTTCATCTTTCCCTCATTTCTGCAATAGCGGCTAGTCCCTTATCTTCTTACGATTGTGCGTTCCCATGTGTTGCGTCTCCTGTTTACTCTCATGTGTGCCATGTGGTCGGCTGCTTTGCTAGTGGCTTGGTGATTGTTTACTTTCGTTGTATTTTGCTTATTATGTATGGGTTTTACCTCTCATTGCTAGGCAACACTTAAGAATATCTTAAAGCATTTATTACGCACCTTCTGTTATTTTTTTCTGCATGTGTAGTCAAGACAGGAGCTCCTGTTCCAAGCACTTTCATCTCATGTTTTTTGTGTATGTTTTAGATGTGGTTGCTGGTTTTGCTACCACTTGGCATTTTTAGCTTGTATTGCTTGTCCTGGCTCGCACTTGACAGCCTTCCTCATCTCCAGATGCTCTGCTGCATGTGTGTGATCCTCCTTGATCTCTCTTTGTGCATCTTAGAACTCCTTTTATTGTCTTTTTCTGTCAGTTAGTATTCCTCAATAACTGTAATTCTTTATAGTCTGTTACTTCACCCAGCGTCCCCAAAAGACATTTTGTTTGTTCTTTGTCTCCTAGCGCCTCTGCTATTTGAATGACTTTCCTGACAACCTGAAAGTTTATTCTGATGTAGTTCTTATAGTTTTTGAGAATAGTAGCAATACTTCAAGGTGCATTTTATTAGGGCCATGCTTATAAAGAGAGGAAAGGTGTCTGCAGTATAAGGGTCCTGTTTTGGAAACTACTGGCTGTGGTTGTTAATGATGGGTTAGGGGGATTCTGAGTCAGTTTCATCTCTCTCTTTTACTCCTTCTTAAATATCTGGTATTAAGTACTATGGAGCACTGCATATATACAGCACAGCAAACACTGCTACCCAGGTTTCACTTTCATGAGACCAAAAATCTATGGTTTAATTTCTTAAAGGCAATTTTAGTCTTAGGTAATGTGGTGAAGCACAGTTTTGTTTGTTTTGATTAGTGATGTTCAGATCTAGTATGCAAACTCTTTTTGTAGGGTTGAATCTGTACTTTGTGGACTTATGGGTTTAGCAAAATGTAATGTCACTTCTAGGAAGCAAATATTCTGCTAGTTCACATTTTTAATCTTAATGGAGAACTTGAATTACTTGTGATGTGCGAGCAGGGAAAAAGCTGTTGAAAAGTGCAATGCAAATGAAACAAAGTTTTATTAGTTACAAGTATATGCAAGTCACTCATAATATAATTATAGCCAAGACTTTGTGCATAGAGCGAAATATACCTGTAAGTACAGTAATAGAATTTATAGTGTTGAAGTTGAACTTCAATAGGAAATTGTAAGCATTGGAAGGTGCTGTGTAGGTTTACAGGTTCTTCCA